>CAAKHG010030748.1:0-30793 GCA_901007715.1 Dactylopterus volitans | reverse complement strand
GGACTGCAGGTACCAGACCAGCACCAGACCAGCACCAGACCAGCACCAGACTGGCCTGCCTGCAGTCCAGCAAAGCACGACAACAGAGACCCGGAATGTTGAGCGGCTCAAGTCAGAACATCAAGCAGGAGCTGGAAGCATTCACACAGTCGCAGGCGTGCAGCTGTGCCTGCTCTGTTGGGACATGTTGCAGATATTTGAAAAAAAAAACCCCAAAACAATCAAGTTTATCTGTTTTAACATTAAATATATTTGCACTGAATTTGGTTGAATGTAGCTTGGAAAGGATTTGCTAATCATTGTGTTCTGTTTTTATTTTCACAAAATTCCAATTTCATTGGGGTTTGTATATATATTAATATATGGTGGTAGTAATAGTATTTTTTGTAATACTCCCATATGGACATTGGCTCCAAAACCCTATTTCGATGGGCCTCTACTCTGGACATCACAGAGAATCCAGAGAACATAAGACCTGCTGAGTCCTGAGGATCTGACTCAGCAGTGTCTTGGTGTCGTGTGTCCTGCAGACTGGAACTGTTCTGGTCTCGGGTCGAGTTGTCGGCGACCTGCTACAGAACCTGTGAGGCGGCGGGAATGCTTCAGATCCAGATCCAGCGCAGCGGGAAGAGCATGGACCCGGCTTACGTCGCAATCCAGGTACAGTTCAGGCGCGAAGGTTGAAGGCTCCACTGAGAACAACATTCAAACACTAAACCACAGGATGTGGTAACAAAGACAAAAGCCACCAATGAGCAACCTCACCAATAAACCTCCATGGATCCAGGCTGAGTGTCTGTGCAGTCATAGCTACGTAGCTATCAGGAATTGCAAGCTAGCAGCTAAGTCAGCAGACTCTTAATGGAGCCCGATGAAGAATGTCAGAAGGTCTGTAGTGACATAACACGTGATGAGCTTTGATTGATTTCCATCTTGTCGCTGTTAGCATGTCAGCATGGTAGCATCTCTCAGGTTAGCATCAGCATTTTTCTCGTTGTTTAGTTTGTGTATTTGTTTCGTGACCTGCAGGTGGAGGAAGGTTCGGCCAAGCTTGGCAAAGATTTCACCCACAGCACCGCCGCGCTGATCCAGTTTGATCCAGGTTTGACCCTGTTCTGTTTGGCCGGTCTTTATTTAACAGACTCACTTTGTTAGCCGTCCAATAAGAGAGCTTCTGTTTCTGATGTTTGAGGTTGAGCTTTGGGTCGGCAGCCATGTTTGATTCTGATGTGATTCCAATTGTTCCAGGAGTCAATATGAAAACCTGGAACATTTTCTTGATTGACGATGGTCTGGAGGAAAACCACGAGACACTGACCGTCACCCTGAAAAACCCAAAGAATGCCGTTTTGGGACCGAGGACCTCTGCTACCGTGGAGATCATCGACCCCAGAGGAGGTGACACATTATCAGTCAAAATTTTCATCATCTGGGTGCGTGTATGTTACAGATGAAGGGTGTGTTTGTGTTGCAAATGATGGCAGCTCGAGTCGTTGGTCTAGAACAACGGGCTGCCTACATCAGGGACTGGGGGTCGGGTTAGCATTACCATGGAGCAAGAGATACACGATGACCTTGGTGGATATTAACCTTTTCTCTCTAGAGCAGCAGCCGTCCATGTAGCTCAAGACGAGCAGCACAAATGTTGGCGAGCCAGTCAAATCCGGATGCAAGTATAGACACAGGTGAAACAACTAAACCCCACAGGCGTCCCTCAAGGGTCAGCACTTGATCCTCTCTTCTTCTCAATAAAGGCCTCCTCAAATGGGGGCAATAATCTGGTCACATGGTCTCTCATACCACTACCGTGCAGATGATATCCAGCTCTTTCACTTGTCCCTCCGATGACTACACAGCCTCTGCCGAGATCTCCTCATGTCTTCATCCACCTCAAAGTGGATGAATGAGCACCACCTACAACTAAGACCGAGTTCCTGGTCATCCCCTTAATACAAGAAATCAACATCATACTTGAATCGACCCACCTGACACCTGCAAAGTCTGCCAGAAACTTTGGTGTCACAATTGATGACCAAGATCAGACGCCCCCTGTCTGAGCATGCAGCACAACTCCTGGTTCAGGCTCTTGTGATATCCCACACCGACCACTGCAACTCCTGACCGGCAGCCCTCCCGGCATCAACGCTCAAAACCCCTGCAGATGATCCAGAACATGACAGTACCGCTGATTTTCAACGAACCCAAAACAGCATGTCAACGAGTTCCCAAACTCTGTGTGATCTGCTGAATCCCTCTCAGGGTTTAAGAAGGGTCTAAAAATCACCTCTTACCCATCATGCACTTCTGCAATTAAAATAAAACCCCTCTCCTGTCCTCTACACTCATCATTCCCTCCTGCACCACCGACATCCTATCCAGACTTGAACCTGCCTCAGGACGTGTACTCACGTTGTCTCCTGGCTGGATTCTCGCTCTTACTGTTGAGCTAAAAGCGCCTGCTAAATGAATTGTAGACCCGCAGAAATCAGAGATGCATATAGCCACATAATTGCAGGACTCTGCGATGAGAACCAACCAAGATCTACAAGCAAGACCTATTATGGTAGAAAAAGGGGATTTTAGGCACTTGTCCACCAGAGCCAGTGTAAAACAGGGTAGTTTTTCCCTGTGCTGAATGCATCTGACGCCTCCATGGAGGTCCATGCTGACCAACAAACAGGGGTGAAAAAAGTTCAGCTGATGCTGCTCAACAAGGTCTGCTGACTTTTGGACGTCAGATGTTTATAACCTTTGGCTGAACGCATGAGCGTGTTTGTGGAGATGAAGTCAGGGAACTTACCAACTGGAAACAGCAGTTTCCTCTCTTGGTAGCACAAGCGGGAGCGACTGTCCTCTCCAGAGGATCCTTTTGTTCCACCACATCATGACTGATACACCTCGGAAGCAGAACATTAATCATCAACCGGCATTGAACCTTCTTATCTACTGTCCATCAGGAAGGTGTGACCCAGATGACCTGAAGGTGGAGGAGGATGAGATGCATCTCCCTCCTCCTCTTCACCTCCCTGCTCCTCCCAGGCCGGAGGAGGACGACGACCCCATCACCGACATTGAGGCCGAGCTGCTGTGGGAGAACCAGCCTCACCCTCCTCGCGGCGACGTCCCAAACCGCCGGCCCTACCTGGACTACGGGGAGGGAGAACCACAGGACCAGGCAGCCCAGAGTCACACCCAGTACCACCGCTGGCCATTGCAAGATAGGCAGGCTAGCAGCACCGGGAACACATGGAGCACTGGACACAGGATCCGACCAAGTGGATCGAAGGTATGAGGCTCTTCCTGTTCAGCAGGCAGACCCCGGTTCATTATCCCTCTATTGCACAGGAAATGTTGTCTAGATTTCCAGAAAGACCACAGACGATAGGAATTCCTGTGTATTAATGCAAACAGCAGGTGGCGCTAAATTTCCAGTTGGCACCATTAAGACACAGTTAAATAGCCGATGCAAATTTAGCAATTACAGGCCTTTATACACTTTTTGTCCCTCGAATTATTGGTTTTGTTTAGAGTACTTTCACACAGACCACAAATATTCTGCAACGAGAAACCCCAATTGGACCTGCTGGAACATGAGACTTAGCAGCTCACATTGGCCCCACAGCAAATGTGGTTCCATGCTTCATGTTCATGCCTTGGTATTCGATTACATCCCAAAATTAATTTAATTCCAAAATATTAGTATTGTCATCAGATGCAAATACCATTCTTTACGTACTCTTTCAAGGTCGGTTTGAGACAATTTAAACATTCCTGACCACAAACATGTACTAGAATTTGTTAAAATGCTTCCAGAAGCTTGGGTGGTAGAACCTGAGCTCCAGAACGAGGCAGTAGAACGAGGTGAAGCCAAGACCGCTTTCCATTTTCAGTGAGGACGATGATCAGGTCTTTGTCACTGGATGATGGTGGATCCTTGCTCTTGTCTGAAGTTTGAGTTGACACAAACTAGCTTCTCTGCTGTTATGAATACTTTGGGATTGTTTTTGTCATTTACTCATGACATCCTCGGTGTGAAAAGACCTTCAGTCTGAGCTGTTTCATTCAACGTGAGTTTGTCTTCTTTGGTGTAAGTTCATGACACACATGCTGAGGTTGAACGGGCGTCCACCTGTTTTTGTCGCCATGTCGGTGTGCAGGTGCGTCTGTCGGCAGAGAGGAGGTCTGAGGAGAAGGTCTGGACGGTAAGACTCTCCGATTTCAACCGCAGACCAATGAAAACACTTGCACTGCACTGACCCCACTCCTCCATCAGTTCCACAGTCTGACTCCTTTGCGTCTGGAGGAGATGCAGCCAGGTGGTATCGGCTGGACCTGGTCACCTCATGGTGGCCACGGGCAGGAGCTCCGAGTTGGAGACGCCCCTCAGATGGATCGCCCAGCAGCCAGACACCATCCAGAACTACGCCAACGCAAAGTACAACCTTCTTCCTTGTCAACAAATGATTCAAAAACGCCAGTTTATGTTTCACTTCAACTTAAATCAAACAAATTGGAACCCTCCTGTGTCTTAACTGCCACCTACAGGAAACAATTGAGATGCCACGTTGAACTCTCATTTCCACCGATGTGGTCCCAGTGCTTGTTTGGACTCGGTGCTCCAGTTTTGGCAGCCAAAGAACTGGCTGACAGCCAGGAAAACTTGTCCCAGAGTAGCACAGACATTTTGCTGGTACAGGAGAAAGACGTAAGCAGGTTGGGGGAGGAGTTAACATGACCACGCACCAAGTAAAACATTAGGACTTTGGTGGGTCATAATCTTCTGGACCGTAATTCTTGCCCATCACATTGATGACAAGCAACATGAATGTGAGGGACCAGTCGTGTTTGGATGCGACTGTAGACAAAGCCAGGAGCAACACTGGTAAAGAGTCGATGTTGAGCACCATCGGTGGTCCAGCACCTGCACCAACCGAGAACGAGCACTGGGACCACTTTGGTGCAAATGCTGAAAACGCTGGTCTGAGTACGAAGGTTCGTCAAACCAGCTTTGTTCCAGGAGTCCGATGTGAGACTGCTAAGATTCAACTTGAATGTCCGTCACAAGAGTGAATGTCTCTGTCTTCAGAGGACGCTCAGCGGTTTTCTTGCTGCTGCTGGTATAATGATGGTGACTGTTGCTACAGCAGAAACCGCATCTTCAGTGCTCCCTAACGAGCACTAATAACAGCAGTCGGGTCGGCTGTTGATCGGATGACCGCTGGTCAGTTCGTGGGATCGATTTGCGTCTGTGTGTCTCCAGACGGGGAAGTCTGTCAGCAGCTCGTGTCCGGATGGTTGGACTCACTACCGGCGGCGCTGCTACATCCTCAGCTCGTCCGTGGGCAGCTGGGCGAGTGCCGAGCGAACCTGCTCGCTGCTGTAAGTTACACACTTTATCACTGTTGTGCTTGACTCTCCTGGCTCTCACGTGGTGTTGGAAAAAGCTTTTGACGCAGAGAAGAAAGATAAGACCAAACATGACAGAACAAGCTACAGATTCTCCCCAGAGGGGGAAAACAATCCTCCAATTAAATCCGACTAGGTCTTTTTGATTTTTCGATTCCCTACACAAATCTGATTGGTCCCAACCTGACTGAGAAGCAAATAGTGTTTCTTTAATCTTTCGTGGTCATTTTGAGATGATACAGACGTTCCTGTCAACAAACGATACGCTGGCTCCTTCATGAAGGCACAGCAGGTTTGACTTGACACAGCCACTGAGGCTTTATTTCATGCTCTGCTGCCATCTAGTGAGCATTTGGTGATACTACTGCAGTAAGACACATGGCCTGGCAGGGCAACCGCAGCCAAAGCTATGATTTTTTTTTTTTTTTTTGACCCAACAGGTTCAAGAAAAATTCGGGTCAAAACTGCTGATGTAGGAGGAGCTTGAGTCCAGTTGAGGTAGAGAGGGCGTGACCACTGACTTTTACTTTTACCAGCCAAATCTGGCAGCAGTCCTCTGATCAGTCCAGTGACCCAGGTTTTACTCCGCCTCCTTATTCTGGACCCCAAGTTGACTCTCTAATCAAGTCATCAGCAGTATGAAGAAGCTTCTACTTGGCCTCAAACAAACCGATTTGATCTGGACCGCGTGACTCCGTCGGTGCGACTAAAGACCAGGATACTTTCCGTCTCCATCTGTGACCTTTTCCGCCTCTCCGGTCAGATACAACAGCAGCCTGACCGGCGTTCGCTCCAGGCGAGACATGACCTGGCTGTGGAGGTTCGCGGGGAGGAAGCCCTTCTGGATCGGTGAGCCGCCGTCACGCCGCAGCTAACGATTCTTCATTTGGAAATGATGTTTGGAAGCTGGACGGTGATCTCTGCTCCTCAGGACTGTCTGGAGGACCGGGCCGCTGGACGTGGGCTGATGGGCGCTCGGTGTCCTTCTCCAGGCTGAGGGAGGCGCCGCCGGGTCACGCCGACTCCGACGTGGCCTCCGACTGCGTGCTGGTTGAAAACCCCACGAGCTGGATTTCCACGAGCTGCTCGGCCGAAACCCAACACACGTTCATCTGCTCGTCGCCGGCTCACACTCACTGAGAGACTCGCCGGACGTCCCGCCATCGCCGACATCACACGTGACCACACGACGCTGCTCTGTACATTAGTGCTCATATTTTTTTGTTCAAATACATCGAAATGTAAGTCTGGAACTTCAGAGGAGGACCGTCAGGTTTGATGCCGTCAGGTTGTCATGGATTGATTGATCCCGATCACCTGATCAACAGTACATCAGGTTTGATGGGGGATTTTAGCATTAAAGTGCTTCATAACCAACCGATCGATTCTTAATGACGACTGTGCAGAATGACAAAAAGAATCAAAAGATTTAGTTTGTTGTTTTTGATTTCAATAAAATGATTCTATCTCACAGAGCTGGAATTCTTAAATACACAAACGTAACACATTCCTCAGTGAGAACAGTGATCTCGAATTGGTCACTGTGGTCTCTTCATTGTGGTTGTCTGTAGATGCTCAGTCATCCAGCTCAGGTGCTCCGATGGACTTCTGTTGGTTCCTGAATTCAGCTCCCATCCAAAAGGCTTCCTCACTTAGAAGTGGTTGCTTGGTCCCAGGTGACCCTCTTCAGGGATGCTGATACCTCGAGAGTCGTTCATTTTTTTTCAGTGTATTCCACCAATTAATCGTGGGGCCACAAACAGCCGCCTGGTCCTTTTAAACACCTGGGATCATCACCCATTCTGCCTATTAAACACCAATCTGAATAACCTCTGGGGCGATTATTTGCATGATATTGAGGTTAACCCCAAATCAAGGCTATTCACCTTATTTTGGCAGAAGTAAACAGCCAGAATAACTGTGCAGCCCTTCCATTGTCTTTCAAAATAAGAGTGCTAGCTAACGTTAGAAAAAAAAGGGTGTACTGTAATCTTAAATCGACTGACTAACTCTTATTTTGACAGAAAACGGAAGTGTCAGAGGGAACGACTCGCAGCCAATTGGACGTCCAGCCGAGTACACTGAATTGCATTTAAACACAGCGGAGGACAGGTAAACCTGGAGGAGGACGGACGGCAGACGGACATAAACGATAACGTAAGCGGGAAGAAGAATAAAAAGTATGACGCGACGTTTCAGCTTGGAGGTGTAAAGTACGCGGAGCAGAACTCACAGAGAGCTGAACTCACCTCGCCAGCACGCAAAGATGGCGAGCGGGAGGGAGGGAGGAAGAGAGTCAGCCAAGAGCTCGAGAGCAGCTTGACCCAGTGGATACACCACATTCATGGTCGGAACCGCCGAGTGACAGAACTTTAGTACCAAAAAATATGTTGGACAGCAACTGTCATCACAATAATGGCCTGGTGGAGGTCTGTGGAAGAACAAATAAAGACCTGCAGCGAATAGCCGCCGGGTTCTTTTAACCGCCTGGGGTCCAAGTTGATTTTGCGTATTTAATGGACCGGCAATTAATTGGTGAAATACGGTAGTATACACATACACACGCACGCACACACACACACGCACACACAGGAGCAGTGGGCCGCCATGGTCACAGCGCCCACGGAACATTTGCAGGGTTCGGTGCCTCTTTCACTCCTCCAACCCTCTCGGTTTTTCCTGCCAATACCAGCAACCGTTCCGTACCAAGTCTGCCTCTCAACCTTCACTCCACGGCTGTCAAGGTCACCCGAGAGTCGTCAAGGTCACCTGGGAGTTGTTACCTCAGTCACCTCTCAGTTGAGCTGAGTTTGAGTGTTGAGCTGTTTGGGGGGTTCAGGTGAGCTTAGCGACTAATAAACCAGCAGCACGTTGAAAGGTGGACATGCTCTCGCACACGTGTTCAAACCACCAGAGGCAGCGTGATGACGACCTTCTGAGACCCAAATAATTGTATGTCTGACGTTTTTATACGGTTTATTTGGATACACAAAATATCCAGATTACATCACAACTTTACAACAATAGAAAACAAAGAAAGAAAGTGGATAATGAAAGCGATGCCAATAACATCAATACAATATCAAAATAAAGTGATTATGATAAGATTTCTCAATAGCACCTGGAAAGTGACCCCGCCAATACAAAATAAATCACATGCATCTTTTGCAGGTCTGACACTCAAAACAGTCGCAAAAGGCAGTCAAAGCCTATTCAACCTTGCCCACAAGGGGGCAGCGTACGGATGGAAGTAGGATGTTCTGAGGAGATTTAAGAGTAACATTTCTGCACCTGTCCGTGACATCATCATTATCAGACTTTTGATTGGCCAGTGACCTGATGGGTTGACCTCCTTAATCGCCATCTGTTCTGCATATTGCCACAACTCCTCTTGTATTGTCTGACACATTACATCATCGTTATCGGGGCTGATATTCAGCGGCTTGTGAGGGGTGAGAAGCCAAACCCATCTTGCAGCCCAGCTTAAAATCGTGGGCGGTCTTGCTATTTTGTGGCGCTCGCAGCCACAAAAACGTTCCAAGTCCGTAGGGGGTTGCTTTCAGCGGTGGGCGGGCATAAAACACCGAGAACGACCGGAGAGCCTCAATTACATCGACAGTCTGGCCAGAAACGGGGCCACAGAGGACTAGATGTAAGGGGTTTACATGCAGAGACCGGGGGCACCAGGGAGAGTAAAACAATGTGAAAACATATGTTGGGTCCTCAAAGGGGAACCAGTTCTGTTTGAATTCTCTTATCTTACTGGAGAAGTGGATCAGGACCCCGAACTAGCTGCTATTTTGCTGGAAAAAAAACCTAATTGACGAATGTTTTGTGACACCAACTACTAAGACCTAAAACAGAAAATATATATTATGGTCTTGAGACTGTTGGAAGCAAAAAAAAAAAAACAAAAACAAAAACAAAAACAGAATGAGCATCTCAACACGCATAAAAACTATGACTTAACTATTCATAGTTAAACATTTACCTTAGTTTAGAAGCATCATTGAAATCATAACCAACATCAGAAACCCCCATTGCCGTTTGCTCAGAGCGCCGCTCCTCTGCACTAAAGGAGTAAATGTCATAGCGTTAGCATAAAGTTGGGCAACATCAGGGAACTAGCTTAGCCGGTACAGTTTATTTGAGAGCTAAGATTGACATATTTTGCTTTGCTTTCAATGCTTCATTCACACACCCAGAATCATATTTAGTTTGCCAGAATCATATTTTAACCTGTTTTAGGCATGTGAATTGGCCTCCTGAGGAAGCTATCGAACGCTTATGGTAGGAGCCATTTTACATAGATTCGACATTAGACTGAGCACTTTGGTACATTCGGTGGAGTGGATCCTTTTTATCTGTTCACCATCTATTTTGAATTGGATGACAGAACTTTCCATTTTTGTTGGTGTCATCAGCAAAAAATTATTTTGTGGAGGATTTTTGAGGAATTAACCAGATCGTTTATGTCGATGATGAAGAGAATTGGACCAAGAATAGAGCCGTGTGGGACTCCACACTTGATGCATTTATGTAGTGACTTACTGTTGTTAACGCTGACATACTGTTGTCTCCGAGAAAGAAAGCTTGTAAACCATTTGAGAGCTAAACCTCTGATCCCGGCGTGAGTCCATTTGTCCAGTAGTATATTTAGAATGATGGTGTCAAAGGCCTTTGAGAGGTCCAAAAAGTCACCAATACCATGGTCGCCTCGTTCTAGTTTGTCATTAACCTTTTTGAGGAGATCAAGGACGGCGACACAGGTGGTATTTTTCTTCCTGGAAACATATTGAGGTGATTTAAGTGTGTTTAGTTTGTGGAGGTTATTGCTTAATCTATTGTAGACGACGCTCTCCAGTAGTTTGGAGAGTGTAGGTAAAAAAGCAATGGGGCAGGAATTAGTCTTAGCCTTCATAATAGGGGGATGATTTTTGCTATTTTTGCCGGTGGATTGTCAGAGATTGAGACAGTGGGCAAGTGGCTCCACAATTTCGTTTGCAATGGGTTTTAAAATTCTGCTGTTTATCTCCTCCCGGCCCGCCGAGTCGGCGCTCTTCATGGAATTTATTGTTGCCTGTCGGTTTCAGGAAGAAAGAGCTCAGGTTGTTACCTGTCAGGTGATGCTGATAAGAAATTCCCCCTGGTTGGCTGATCTGACCTGAGAGATTCTCTCCATTGGATATAAAGTAATCAATGAATTCATTTGCGAGGTCACTGTTGCTGTCCGTGATGGAGTCGGGGAGCGCAGGACGTTTATGGCCTCTGTTTAGGACGTTGCCAAGATTTTTTTTGAGTCACCCTGGGTAGCTTGCAGGAGTTTGTGTTGTAGGTGGTGTACTTGTTTTTTTTCAACAGTTGTTTGTTTTAGAGATCTTTTTTATAGTTTATGTTTGTGCTTAATGGAATTCGAAAGTTTCTGTGTATGAGAGTCCAGACAGGGATGGTATTTTGCATGGAGTCCTTTCCTGCGAGGACCAGGCCCTCATACGTGGCGTTTGGGTCGTTGCACAGATAAACATTGTTCCAATCTTTGGCCTGAAGGCTGGTGTTTAATTGCTGTAGTGTTCTCTCACTGAGTACTCCAGTTTTCCCTCATACATCCATATATCCACCGTCCATACTGACAATCAGGTTCAGAGAGCGCCAGTGCTACGCTAGCAAGAAACACAATTTACAATCAGATCAGGTGCACAGCATCCTTCAGAGCTTAACGGTAACAACACATTAAATAAACACATGAAGGGCATTTACATTTCGAGATGGAATTGAGCGTACAGGAATTGAAGATGCTAACAGTATTAGCATCTTTTTAGCGTCTGGGTGCTTGCGTTGCACATGAACGGAGCTCTAGTTTTCATATTGAATATCATATGCAAGTGGTCCGTTGACCGCAAATCCAAGGTAAAAGGACACTTTTTCCGTGCTGAATCCACTTCGGATTCCACTAATGCGAGCCGGACGCACCGGGATTTTGAGTTTGCCATAGGTGGCGTACACCTCCCCTTGCTCGATGGATCCGCTGACTCTGTGAAGGCGCCTGATGATGGCTTTCTCCTTAAATATGTCTCCATTCCACCAAAGCTGTGCCAAGTTGTCGCGAGACATTTTGGGTAGAAAACTCTGGTCCAGTTGGGGTTTGGAAATGAGCCTCTTGAGTCCCTGTTCTTTTCCTAAATAGAAATAGGCGATTGTGCTCCTCTTGTAAAATAACTTGGACAGGTGCCTGCGGGATGAGTGCCGGATGGCGGCGACATATGTACCAATTTTTGTTTCTTCCTCAGACGGACTTGGCCATAATAAGAGCAGAGCCAGGTAATACGGGTCAGGGTACTGGTACGAAAGCCCGACATCCTGCAGAGTGTCTAAAAGCAGAGTTTTGAGCTCGCTGTCCTTCTTCACATGTTTGGACTTTGGTTTCAAAAGGTAAAGAACTATGTTTGCTAAAATGTAATTAATTTTCACTTGTGTGTTGCGTTTCTGGTCGATGCATTGAGGATGCTGTCGTAAGAAGGAATAGTTTTCTATGATCGTCTCCACATCTTCGGCAGGTTTGTCTATGTGCTGAAGGATTCCCGAGAACGTATCTGCTTGGTTCCTCTCAAGAATCAACCTCCGTTCTTCAACATCCAGCTTCAGCTTGAGGTTGGGATTGGTCTCCTTTTCTTTTTTAATTTCCTCTGGTGCTGCACAAAAAAGATTCACGTACTTTTTAAAGTTCTCGCAGATGGCTCTGTGATTCATGGTGTCAAATTCAGAGTTCCCTTTGATGTAGGCGAAGTAACAGTCAAGGAAATCAAATGTTTCTTTGACGTCGGTTTTCAGGTTGACGAGAAAGTGCTCATGTTCTTTGATGATATTGACATATCTGCTGTTGATGTCACTGTCCTCCTTGTAAACACTGGTGATTGGCATAGTTCCTTTGAGGAAACTCTGGAGGTACTTTTTCTTCATGGGGTTTCGTTCCTCAAAGAAAGGCAACCTGCCCAGTATCTCAAAGACGAGGAAAGCAATTTCGAGTCCGCGCACGTGGCCATCAACATTGTACGACTTCCTGGGATAGTCGTCCGAGTCATCATCGGGTGTTTCCTCTTGCGGCTTATCCTCGATATCAGAAAGCTCTTGAGCCCTTTGAAAAGCTTTCATAGCACTGACGGCTAACTGAATGTTTGTTTCCAAGTCCTCTGGATTGTTTGATAGCTCCTGCTTTTCTTTGTCCATGTTGGACCTCAGGTTGCTTTTGTGCACCTGTCCCACTGTGTCAACAGTGTATGAGTTCTCCTTGATATTCTTGGCCTTTTCCGCCCACTTCAGAGCCTCTACGAAGTCTCGCTCATTGATGTATAGATACCTGGCCAGCGCCTGAGGAATAGATGCACTTGCTTCAAACCTGGGAGACGCTTTCTCGAAGATTTGCTGGACAACTTGCCTCCCTTGCTGGCCGTGGATTTTGTCTATTAGGGAGGAAAATGGGTGCCTCTCGTCTCCGACTTTCTTGCGCTGCCTTTCAATCAGCATTCGTTTGATTGAGCGCATGAGCTTGTGTTTGACAACTCCAGCGCTGAAGAACAGATGGTAATGAAGCATCTGCACTGTGATGTCGCTTACCTTCAAGGCGTAGCTTCTTTCCAACTCCTTGAGGCATGCCGACGCTATGGCGTGATGCAGGATTCGGATCGCTTTGTGTCCTCCGAGCTCCTCAATTCTGTCTACTATGAGTAAGTTTGAGTATGGCTTCATTCTGTCCAGTACGCTGTCCCCCTTCCAGTATACCGCCTTCATGCCCAGAAAGTCCTCGCAGAGAGATTGGGAGATTTCAGAATCTGACACGTAGGTGTTCAGTAATGCCAGAAAAGAAAACAGTTGAGCCTCTTTTGTCGAGATGTCGAATTTCTTCAGTGTGTGATGAGCAAGATCATCAATGTATTTTTTGTCAAAATTGCTCTTCATGATCATGAAGGTGTAAAAGTTTTCAGGCTTTTCATGAGTTTCCCTGAGATCTTTAAGTTTCTTGTCAAACTCCTTCTGTTCGTCCTGTGTCAGCGAGGCGGTGAGGTATTGACATTGCATCGCGTGCTGCCGTCTATATTGGTCTACTGCACTATGGGAACGAACACAGTTGAGGATGATGACTTTGCAGTTCTTTGAGTTGTCCACGTTTACAATGAAGAAGTCCTCCACTGCTTTACGGATGCAGTTGACAAGATCGCTGAGATTCTCCATTTCATTTGAGTCGTCCACCAAAAGCAAAACCGAAAACGGCTTCTCGTTCTCAAGCTTCATGAGTTTTATGACTTGTTTGGCGATGTCTTCTCTGGGCAGGGTGTTGTCCTTCAGCACCGCGCATCTCAGCTCTTTACGAAGGTCCCACATCACATGCATGGCCAGGGTGGTACCTCCGCAGCCCGGGTGGTGAAAGAGGTTCAGCTGAACGCAAGTGTTATTGTTCTCTCTCTGAGACTGAATCATACCCTTCACGTTTTCATACTTGTCTCTCTTGACAAACGGCTTTTCTTTGTCTTTGTCGCAGAAGTACAAGTTCCACCATTTGACTTTGCCTCCTCTGTAGAAATCCTCCTCCACTTTGATTCTGAAGTCGTGAAACGCCTGACTGTTTTCATCGTAGTTGTTTTCACATTGATTGAGGCACAAAATGTCCAGAGCCGTCATGAGATCTTCATCCTTCTGCCTCAGAGCGACGGCGCTGGAGTCGGACGAGGGAAGCAGCTTTCTTGAGGATTTCTTGAAGGGTCCAAGCGAGGCCACTTTCCCATTGACCTGGCTGAGGGTCAGCTCGTATATGGACAGCGGGTCGATGTCGGTGTCGCATTTTTCTTGAATGAGCGTCCTCCATTTCTCGTATGTGCTCCGAGATTCACAAATACTGATGATGTTTTCCTCCTCGGTGTGTTTGAGGAAAGACTTGTAGGTGTCAAAGACCGCATCTTTGTCAGTGTCCACGGGCGACAGAAGGAGGAATATGACGAGGCTTCTTCCCTGAAGAAGAACGTCAGGGTTGCAAATGAACGAAATCAGCTGCTCGACATCTTTGCAAGATCTCCTCCACCAGGTCTTGTAATCCAACTCCTTGTTTGAGTCGCCGTCGAGGTCGTGTCTGCCATTGCAGAAGACCCAGCTGGTCTGTCGGTAGAGGTTCAGGTTCTTTATCACTAAGTCTGTGCGTCCCTGAAACTGAGACGGTGAATGCAGATTGGCCACCCGTGACTTCCTGTAGGAGTGACATAGTCCATTCTGGCCACTCGAATTGGGGTCAAAGTCCAACACACAGAACAGTTTCAGCTCACTCAAAAACTGCAGGTCCTGCACTTGTTCTGGGCTGCTCCGGTTCACAACCACAACAAATCTGTCATAGTGGTCGAGGGAGTTCCCCCCACAGGTCAACAGGTTCTTGAGTTTGTCGCCCTGGTTGGCTTCTCTGCCCGGAGCGTCGCTGGGGTGGCGCTCCCGCTTCTGTTGGCGCTCCCGCTTCTGTTGGCCTGCATCAGCAGCGGAAAAGTACATGATTAACTACACAAAGGCGACGCCACGCGATGCACGTACGATGCCGCCGTTTCAGAAGCGCCAAAGTTCTGACGCAAAACGCCCGACTCCGGAGGTGCTTGATTCCAGTTTGCTAGCAGGACCTCATCGAGCGCACCAGGTTTTGTAGCAGGAGATGTTTCAAATGCTTTTACTACCTCAAGCAAAAATTTCAGTCATTTTTACGCCGCCATGCTGCCGACTGTCGGGGTCGGACAGGTTCTGGTTTTGGGTCGAGACTCCGTCCGTCTGGTTCTTGTGAACGCGATGTTACAGAAACGCCCGCAGGGGAAGTCTGCACATTTGGAACAAACGTCAGCACCAGGTCAAGGATTAACTGATTTTGGTGTTCCAAAGGTCAAAGGCCAAGATCCCAGACTCTAACAAAACACATTTTTCACCATAACTCTCAATGTTACACACTTATTAGAGGTTAAAATGATGTGACATGACATTTTGGTCAAAGGTCGTCCCACTGTGTTGAATATTTTCAGGAATTTCTTCCTATTTGGTACAAATGTCAAATCAGGCTCATGAGTTTGTTTGTAAAAGGTCAAAAGGTCAAGGTCATTGTGGCATCACAAAACAAATCTAGGGTCATAACTCTCTCTGTCGTCTGCTGGTTATGGAAAAAGAAAATCAAAAAGGTCTTTGTACTGAAAAGGTCGGAGGTCAACTTGCCTGTGACCATTTATTCTGGTGACCATTTTTTTTCAGGAAATTGGGCTCGATGATGAACTGGTGAGATTTTGGTAGTTCGAAGGTCAAAGATCAAAGATCACTGTGACATCACCGAGCGTGTGTCTGGTCATAAGTCACACACTGATGATGAGGTCACGTTAGACAAACATCTCCACCAGCTTATCACAATGAGATATGGAACTTTCGGGATCTCGTTTGCTTTGATCGTGATCCAGATCTGGTGAGCAAAAAACACGTCAAGAATATGACATCAGTCTAAGTTGTTCCTCATCTCGGTTTTACATCCATCCTCCGTCTAGGTGATGGTTTTTAGGACGTGAAACGCGGGTCGACCACAGCGCAAACGCTCGACCCAGATGCCGGGGGTGGGTTTGGGCTCAGCATCGGTCGGCTCATGCCCCTCCCGTCCCTATGCCAACCTGCGTCCTTCCCCAGGTGAACTGTTAACCGATCGGCTTCAGACTCCTGCAGCCTGGAAATGGTGCGCTGGACAGTTGAGTGGAGGTCATAATATACAGGATGTGATATTTGTCAAAATATCGGCTGTCCTTCTGTTCATGTATGAAATATTGGCGATTATCACTCGCCTGGAATTTGGTCGTCTGTGTCTCCTTGAAACAAAAGTTTGCGCTCTACAGGTGCTTTGAGTTTGTCGCCATGGTGAATATCTGGTTAGCTTGTAGATGGGGTACAAACACTGCACCTGTGGGACATTTTCTCGGCTCGGAGACGCTGACAATGTTGAGTTTATGGTTTGGAACAAAAGAACATGAAAAAGCAGCGACTTACCCATGATGCTCTCCACCTTACGAGCAAGGTCGCGTTGGCCGATTTCATCAAGAATATTCCGCGTGACTTCTAAGGCCTCCTCGTTTCCATAGTGCTGAGTTATGATGGCGGCCGTGTCCATGGTGTCCTTCCCTTCCAGCCTCCTCTGACGAACGGGTTCTTTCTCGTGTTTGTTGTATTGTCGCAAGTGGAATTGGAATTTCTTGAAGCTTTCTTTGGAGAGGTCTTCCAGGATGTTCTTGATCTGGACTTCTGTCTGCTAGAAGAAACGGTCACAGTTTAGATTTGGTACAGCATTAAAGCGCTGATTGTCAGCATCAGCTCTGATTGGACGGAAAGATTATACCTCACGAGGGATGAAATCATGAGATTTCCGCTGGGACCTGGAGACCTGCGGCTCCAGTTGCTGCTGTTTTTGTGGCGTTCTGGCTTCGCCTAGAACCTCCTGGTTTGGAACCCCTGGTGACTTTGGTCGGACACTCGCTGTGGCCTGATCCAGACCCGGCTCAGGTGGGTCAGGTCTTGGAGCGTCCTCATTGTCGGTGCTGGCCTGAAGGACCCCGGGTTCCAGCGTTGGCTCCGGCTCATCTTTCAGCTTCATCAGTTTTGCCATGATCTTTACAGCTGGGCCACTTTTCACGCCCAGATCCAGAAAATCCTTCTTGTCAAAGCAGACGAGGGTATCTCCTGACACGTCCTCGTCCCGGAGCCGCTCTGCATACTTCCTGTATACGTTGGCGTGCTGCACCAGCCAATGGTAAACCTGCTCCCTGGTCCATGTCCCCACGTAAGCTGGGACCTGCGACTCCTGCTGGACTCCCTTCTTCAGCCTCTCAAGAGAAGACGCAATCTTGATGGCAGGGCCATGTTTGATCCCTAAATCCAATATGTCCTTCTTGTCAAACGCATGTAAACTCTCCCCATCGATTTCTTCCTCCAGGAACTTGCCTGCGCAGATCTCATCAACTTGGACCTGCGTCAGTAACCACCGCTGGACGTCCTCCATGCTCCAGTTCTCAACCGCCGCTGGCGGCTTCGTTGCCGAGCGTTTCATTCTGGATCAGCTGGAGGCGACACAGTTCCGAAAGGTTAAAATCCTGAACAGGCAGAGTGTTAGTTTGGGTGGGTGGAGCCTAATCTCAGCCTATCAGGCCCTGTCGGGCGAGAGCTCGCGTTATCTATAAACGGACATTTGGTCGAGGTGTTTGTCAGAGAACATGTTAGTTGAAACTTTCCGTACAGCCGTCACGCGGCGCAGCACTTTTATTGTGAAAGGCAGGAGGGTGGAAGTGGATCTGTAATTGATGACACATGTTGCCACTTCACAGCCTCCAAAACAACAACAGCATCTGACCAGTCATAACCAGGAAAGCATGCAAGCATTGTTTTTGTTTCCTTTTAGTCAGCCAGCCTTTCACAATAAAAGCCTTTGACATTTACAGAACATTTCCGTGTTCCTCTGCTGCTTGAAGTTTGAACCTGTACAGACAAGTTAGAACCAGAACCTTCACAATCAAATCCTGCCACGACTTTCTAATGACTACAGTATGAGCATGGAGTACATGCACGATTAATAAGTGATTAAAACATGAAAAATACATTATTATGTACAATACTCTATTAATGTATGATTTTTACACGATTAATATATGATAAATTAACAATTTATATGATTACATGATTACATTTAGATGATTAATAAAAAGGACATGATCGATATACAATATATGAAAACATGAAAAATACATTATTAAGTTTGATAAATACATCGCAATATCATTACAGAACTGATATGATGATACACGATAATATGATTGTTACATAAGTAATATGATAAACACACTTGATATGATATTGACATGATTAATATATGATTATTACGTGATAAACATGATAAAAGCGTGATTGTTCTTGTGATGCTGCTCCGTTTGATTTGAACATGAATGTGTCAGCACAGCTGATGGAAACACAAACTCATCTTCAGTAACCCTCCACGTAGACGTCCGATACTCGTCGCCGGTTATTCGCCGGCGTGAAATGAAAACAAAGCCGACTTCCAGCGCCGTTTCTTCCGTGTGAGGCTGCGACTTTAAGCTGCATCAACCACAAACGCATCAGCCGTATTTACCTGCCTGATGCCGTTGACCTGACTTACAGACCTTGAATGTTGAACCGCGAGCAGCGTCGGCGGCGACTCCACCAGCAACTATAGCAGGCTGAGTGACTGTGTGTGTGTGTGTGTGTGTGTGTGTGTTTCCTGGGAAACAGGAAGTGCTCTCTTACAGTATCTGAACGTGCCTTTCATCTGCAGACGTTGCCTGTGCATTTTTCTCACCCGCTCGCCTCCTCAGGCTGAGCCTGACCTCCACCAGCTTTCTCCTCTCCAGACCACCGTGAGGACCGTCCTCGCCGTCTTCAGCCCAAACGCTTCAGGTCCTTCCTTCCTGAAACCGAAAGTCGCTGTTGCGTCGTCTCCTGTGGCCACGCCCACCAAGAGAAAGCCGCCTTCCCTCCGCAGGCACCGGGGACGAGTCTGAGCTTGACCCTTACGCGTTTGCAGGTGTTGTTAACGGCCCCCTTTCCCGTTTCCCGGAACATATTTACCCGTGTAAAGGAATTCCTGGTGATCTGTGTGGTTCGCATTTCCATCGCACCCAAAGGTTCTGGGAGTAAAAGAAACTGCACCAGTCCACTTTACAGACGTGGTCCTGGTTAAACCATAAACCCCCACACGTTTACACAAACGCCCGCATGGATGCAACCGTGCATGTGTGGGGGCCCCTGGAGCGCCTGCCCCTTTTGCCCCGCGTCCTCTAAGTGCCCTTTTGTTTGTCGAGCTTTTATTTTCCTTTTTCCTGAAGGCCGTCCCGTGGCCTCTCACAAGAACCTTTTCATTTGTTATTACTGAACCACCTGCCGACAGCCAGCTCATCATGTGGTCTCGCCTCATGACGCTTCACCTGAAATTTGCTGTGATGGCTCCAACTGGCAGGCACGCCGGAGACCAGAGACCAGAGACAGAGACTAGAGAGACTAGAGAGACCAGAGAGACCAGAGAGACTGGAGACCAGAGAGAAAGAGAGACCAGAGACCAGAGACAGAGAGACTAGAGAGACCAGAGAGACCAGAGACCAGAGAGACCAGAGACCAGAGACCAGAGACCAGAGAGACCAGAGACACCAGAGACACCAGAGGCCGGTTAAACGGCTGGCGGGCGGCCGGTTAAACGGCGGGCGGCCGGTTAAGCGGCCGGTTAAACTTCCAGCGCCGTTTCTTCCGTGTGAGGCTGCGACTTCAAGCTGCATCAACCACAAACGTATCAGCCGTATTTACCCGCCGTTTAACCGGCGGGCGGCCGGTCAAACGGCGGGCGGGCGGTTAAACGGCAGGCGGCCGCCGTCAGGAGCATTTTAGCGCTTCAGACTCCAACATGCTGACAAAGATAGAAGCCTAAGAACACATGAAATTAAAAGGCAACAGGCATCATAAACACGCGTTTCATTTTATTTCATACTTTACTTAATGTTTAATCTTTGAGTGTCAATGTCCAAAAAAAATAGCCCATTTTTTTGCCATTTTATTTAAATTTCAGGCAAGCAAAATAATTAAAATAAAAAAGAAAGAATCCAGTAAAAAATATATATAATCATAACAATGAAACATAATTAAGATGTCGAAAAGTAAAACGGTAAAAAACAGATACAAAGGAACTGAATTTTAAAATGAAATGAACTTTGAACGCTTTGATGTAGTATGACTATTTTTACTATTACTATAACTTCACGTGTGCCTCTGCAGCATCGTGTTGCTTAAATTCCACTTTCTGTTTTAACACCATTATATTCAATAATAATTTAATTGCGATTTTCGCGTTTTTAAGCTAAAGTACGTGTTAGAGCCTTTTCCATCAGCTAATTGAGGTGTCCCACAGCTGGGTGCCGCGCCCCCTACAGGCCCGGAGGTGTTAAGGCTCATTTGTTCTCCCTCTGCTTACAAAAATGGACGACGTCCTTTTCAAACAATGGAAATGCCCACAAACTCCAGTGCACCTCAACGTTGGCATGGCAGCTGAGCAACACAGCCACCAGAGGGCGCCGCTCCAAGTCCGAAAGAAACAACAAAAGACTTCTTTCAAACACTTTAAATATCTGGGCATTTGTAAAACTCAGAACTATTCTGACTTTGCAGAATAACTCTGGCCTCCCAGCGCTGGCCTCTCTTCCCGCCGTCTCTTGCTGGATGTATAACTGGCGTTTAGATGAAAACACTACCCACATTTTTGGTATCTTTTTCGATGTGTACCCAGTTTCCTCCCTCAAAAATTCTTCCGTTCACGTGATAAAAGGATCTCTCAGTTCATTTGGAACAAGAGGAGAATAGAAGGCGGAGCCTAGAATGGAAACGACATTCCACGGAAGCCCGAGCAGATGGCTGGTCTGGGGGGGGTCTGAGTGGTCTCGCCCTCCCAAACCTTCTCGTCCACCACTGGGCAGCAAACATCAGGGCTTTTTTACACAGTTGCAGCACTAATTGTGCCCCCCCCCCCGGAAGGACCAGGGCATCGTGTAATCAAGCACTTATACATCGACGTAACCGTGGCTTCTTCTGACCAGTTAGCTCATATATTTATATATTCAATCGACGACTAATTATCAAAACATGTCAATTTTTTTCCCTGCTGTTTTTTTTTCTCATCTTTTTACTTTGTACGTTTTTGTTAAGGGCCAGAAGGAAGGAAGGGAGGGCAAATCTTCATCTTACAAAGACTGAGGTTTGTCGGTGCCGTCTGAGGAAACGTTTGGCGTTACGGGTCAGGAAGGCGTCACGTGGACGGTTTCATCAGCATGCCTGAATCGATGATGACTTCTGACGGATGGAAAGATGGAAGGAAGAGGAACTTGGACGGATGCAGGACACCAACACACACCTTCCACAGTTGACAGGTAAATTCCTCATCAGCTAAAAAAAAAATAAACAGCGTAGGAACTGTCCAAAAAGAGCGGCGCGACAGAGCAGGTCAGGGCAGCTATCTAAGACACGAAGGCAGATTTACTTTGACGTTCATGAAACAGAACAAATTTGTTTCTTCGGTCGTGCGATTTTGGCAACCGGAACATGACGGCGAGTCGCACTTGATGCCGTCCTCCTCTTCCTGTTTATCGGGAGACTTGTGACGCATCTTCACTCGACCTGGAATAGTCAAAGCAAGAAGTTTTTAACGCGCTGGTACAGAAATAATAACTGCCACCATCGGGGCAGAAGGGCGGATGCACTCCATTTCTTACCCATGTAGCCTTCCAGATGGGAAACAAGCTGACGCTTGTCGATTTTCTTGAGGATGTCTCGTGTGACCTGCAAGGCCTGCTGGTTCCCATAGTGGTCGGTGACCAGTGTTGCCAGATCCATGGCGTCCTTGTCTTCCAGCCTGCTGCGGGGGATGGGTTTAAACTCCATGGTGGTGTAATGTTCAAGCTCGAAGTGAAAAGATTTCAGGTCCCTGGTGCCCAGTTTGTCGAGGGTCTTCTTGATTATTGGCGCAGGGTTCTACCAAAGATATGAAATGAGAGCAGAGCATGAATGCGACCAAATGAACAAGAATGACACAGCAAGAACAAGGTGGACCGAGGCGTTACCTCCATGGGAGTTTTCTCCAGCGGCTGATTTGCCTTTTGACAATCTTTCTCCATCTTGCAGGTCTTGGAGGACCTGAAGGACCAGGACATTCTGGATCTTATGCTTGCTTCTCGCTGCTCCGGTTCCTTTTTCAGTCGCTCAATCCCTCGCAGAATCTTCACAGCTGGACCACTTTTCAGCTCCAGATCCAGGAAGTCCTGCTTCCTGAAGCAGATCAGGCAGTCTCCCGACACCTCCTCTTCCTGGAGTCGCTGTGCTTTTTTGGCGTTGATCTTCATGTCCTGCACCAACCACTGGTTGACCTGCTCTGCTGTCCAGGTCTCCACGTACTCTGGAAACTGAGACTCGCACTGGACTCCATATTTGAACCTCTTTATAAAGGTCATGATTTTCACAGCAGGGCCATGTTTGATTTCTAAATCCAGTATGTCCTTCTTCTTGAAGGCAACCAAAGCTTCTCCTGATACGTCCTCCTTTACGAACATGTCTGCAGAAGACCGATGAACTTTCACCGTCGTCATCAGCCACAGGTGGACATGCTCCTCGGTCCAGGTTTCCATATCAGCAGGCAGCACATTTGTGAACTCGCTCATCTTGAATCAACTAAAAACAAAACCAGAAATATGTATGAAAGAGTCAAAGAACCACGAGCAGCTCCTGGGTCACGTGGCACGAACGTGGCTGCCAGTATCAGCGACACGAAGCAGGTGTAACGACCCAGACACAACCGGGAAGGACTCAAATTCACAACGTGAAGGAACAAAAAACAGAATTTATTTAAACACCAATCACCAAACTAAAAACGCTCTCAAAGAGAACCAGAAACCAGAAACCACTTAACATGAATCTCACAGGACAAACATGGCGAACTGGCACAGGACAAAGGAGGCAACCACAGGTGAAACCAATCAGGGGCGGAGTAAATAATCTCAATCTCACACACACACACACACAAAAATAATCACACAAAGGGAGGAAGTCAGGATACGAAACCAGAGGGAAAAGGTGAGTACCAGAATAAAACAGGAAGTGCATGACGAGACTTGACACGGGTGACATGAACTTGACAAAGGGGAGCATGACCCCGTTTAAGACGCTTGCCGGGACACAGGAGCTGGTGTCGCGCTCGGAGCTGGAGGCCTCACACTCTCGGGCACCATAAATGTTGTGCTTTAACATTGCTATTATTGGTTATTAAAGTTGGTAAAACATTAATATTGAGCTACTAATATTTACTGTAAAAGAATAATAGGATTTAATTTTACATTAAATCCGCCTCACGGTTCCAGATAACCAACGTCACAGTCTCAAGAGAGTCACACCATGAACACATAACTTGATTAATAATTAAGTTAATAACTGTAATCAAATTATTAATAGTACAACAGATGAAGGATTTGAAAGTTCTGGTTCACTTTGTACAACATCAGCAGACAAGCAAGTTTAAAGATGAATGAATAACGAAAGAAAGTGAAACAACCAACGTAAATCTAACCAAGTTACAAAGGTGCTATTTACAGTGTGTGTGTGTGTGTGTGTGTGTGTGTGTGTGTGTGTGTGTGTGTGTGTGTGTGTGTGTGCGTGTGTCTCTGTAACAAGGGTGTGACGCCTCTGTTCACTGCTGAGTCACCAGATAATGAGATGACCAGTCAAATGGCGAATTACAGACTAACCGACCAGCTCAAGTCACAGGGAACTGGATCAGTACACGCTGGCAGAGTTGATAACTTCCACGTGTCGTCCAGCCCAGATGAGGTGGGCTGACCAGGCCCGGCAGGTCACCAGGTCCCGGGAATGAGAGGGGTGCCGCTGGTGTGCTGGTTTGCAGGTCCTGCTGCTGCAAAGCGCAGTTGGCTTGACGTCCAGTTGGTCGTCCCTGCCCAGTGAGCTGTGGAGGTCCTGGTTGTGGTTGGAGTCGTGTCTCCTCGGTTCTCCTGGTTAGTCCAGGCTAACTGTTCCGGCTGTGGCCGCACTTATTATTATATGACGTATCGCATTACTACGTTAGCGCTCGTGTGGTCTCTTATGTGCACGTGTGAGAGTGAGACCTCTTCTCTTGGAGGATCTGCGACAGGTGCCGGCTCCAGCTCCGGATCGGTGGTTCCTGGTTGGTTGCGCTGGATCCGGATTGGCTGCTACGGAGGTGGGAGGGGTTGGTTTTTGAAACTGCCTGGATCCGTCCGAGTCCCGAGGATTTTGACACCAGTCAGCATGGACATATTGAAACGTCCACCACACCCGTTTTTAAAAAAAGTTTTATAAAAACAAAACTTTTTTCCATATTTCTTTATATACAAAGCGAAAGATTATATATATATATATGTGTGTGTGTGTGTGTATATCTCATACACATCTGAGAGCCCATTTCCGGACCCTGTTCAGAAACAATATATACTCTCTTTGCAATAAGGGAAAAGCTCAGAATCTATACTAAACACCCCCCAACACCCCCTCACCCTCTATCCTCTATCCAACTTAAACATTAACTTAACTTAAACAAGTCTGGAGTACGTGGGCGGTGGTATGGTGATGAGTGATGAGTCCCATACCTAGCCTAACCTAGCCTAGCCTAACCTAACCTAGCCTAACCTAACCTATCCTAACCTAGCCTAGCCTAACCTAAACCTAACCTAGCCTAACCTAACCTAACCTAACCTAACCTAGCCTAACCTAGCCTAACCTAAACCTAACCTAAACCTAACCCTAGCCTAACCTAACCTAACCTAGCCTAACCTAGCCTAACCCTAACCTAGCCTAACCTAGCCTAGCCTAACCTAACCTAACCTAGCCTAACCCTAACCCTAACCTAGCCTAACCTAACCTAACCTAGCCTAGCCTAACCTAACCTAACCTAACCTAACCTAGCCTAACCTAGCCTAACCTAACTTAAACCTAACCTAGCCTAACCTAACCTAACCTAACCTAACCTAACCTAGCCTAACCTAGCCTAACCTAACTTAAACCTAACCTAGCCTAACCTAACCTAACCTAACCTAACCTAGCCTAGCCTAACCTAGCCTAGCCTAACCTAGCCTACTCGTGACCTGCGTGTTTTCCGACCCTGGTTTTGTGTGATGAGCAGCGCTCTCGTGTTAAGTATTTGGTGTTTTTGCTTCAAGCTTCTCTCAGTAATTGACTTTGACTTGTAAATCTAATCTTGTACAGCAGGAGGCAGTCGGGGTGAACTGCCGTGTGTTTTGCAGTTTCTCCTGGTTTTGGTTGGCATAGGGAGCTCGGGTTAGTTGATGTGGTTAGTTGATGTGTGTGTTTCTTTTCGTTCACTTGGGGTTTAGCTGGTTTTTCGGGGGAAGGTGGTCTGCTTTGCTTATTATTTTGGCCTGGGTCACCCTGACCATACGCTTCTTTTTGTCTGTAAAGGTTGTTCTATATTGGATGAGGGCAATAAAGCTCACCTTTGTTATTAGCATTGTTAGTTGTCGGCTCATTTTTATGTCACGATACCAGCCCCCTGGACTGTGCGTAACCTTAACTCGGTGGCTCCTTGGCTGGTTAAAGTCAACCGGCAGACTTTTGTGCGGTGCCGGTGGCGCTCGTCTGGTCCTCGAGTTCAGCGGCTCTGCTTCGTCTGGGGAGCAAAGGCAGCCATGCGGTCTGGACCAGGGCCCGGCATTAACACGGCCCCCATCAACTGGGACTCGAAGAACCGGCAGCGCCACGAGTTTGTGGTCAAGAAAGTTTTACAGGAAGTTCTTTAGAACAATAAACTGACGTCAACATGAGCGGGACTGAATTCTTGGAAGGAAGATGAGACGGCTTGTTTAAAGGCCCGAAAGGATTCGGTGAAGACGGGATTAGAACTGCTTCAGTTTCAGTGGTTCACGCGAGTCCACATGAATCCGTTAGACTCCACCACATCTCCCCCGGCATCGCAGGGATTTGCATTAAACGCCTGCATGAAAAGGCAACTTTGATGGGCTGCGTATGGAAATGCCCTAAGATTTTTATTTATTTTAGGGAAATGTACTTAAAAGTTTATCACGGATGGTCAAGTGTACTATTCCTTTGATAAGAGCAATCTGTCATTGGAAGATTCCCCAAAGCAACTGAAAATGATTGATTTGGGAGGAGTGACTGGAAAAATGTAGAAATTTCATTTTATTTTATTTATCCAATTTATCCTACTTGATTTAGTTTTTTTTAATCTTTTATTTCTTTTTGTTTGTGTTAGCATTTCATCGAGGGCAGATGTATATATGTACACTATATATATATAGTTTTTGACAAACACTTGGAACTTCAATATTGTTTAAAAAAAATAAATAAATAAAAATTCCGAGTAATTTATTTAAATTCATATTATGAGAAAGTCATTTTAAACATCTGAATCAGTAGCCAACTTCAGCCTGGTTGTTTGATCACTAAAATGTGAAAACATTCACCTTTGAGAAGCTGAATTAAGTCTTTTTTTTTTAATTTCTTGACCTCTTTGGCTTCATAAATACTTTTAACAGTTGCAACAAAACCACTGCAGCTGGGCCGAGCGGCCGCCCGCCGCTCACGGCGAGCAGAAGTCCACAAACATGTTAAGATGATGCACTTAGAAACCAGGAAACGATCACGACGCTCAAGGCTGTGATCGTCCCAGAGGGTCTGCCGGCCGCCGGGCTGACGGCCGCCGCAGCCCCGCAGCCCCGCAGCGGCAGGCGGACCCTCAGCGTCGCTCCCTAAAGATCGAGCTTTGAAATGAACGGCGAGGAGCCGTGACCTACCTTCGGGCCGGCGAGCTGCAGGGGAACCGTGTGGGCCACCAAAACATCCAGGCTGCAGCTGCAATAAAAGCATCGCTGAACCGAAAGTTCTGTGAATGATTAACATGCAGAGGTGGAAGCGCTGACGACCTTTGGACCAGCTGCAGAGGTGCCGAGCAGAGAGCCAGAGGTGCAATCAAACCCTCAAATGCTGCAGTTTTGTGTTATGAGGAGGTTTTCACTGGTTCTTCACTGGACGTTCCTCTAGGTTCCTCACCACCAAACGCAGGAACAGGATCTCAGCAGCGCAAAGAACACTCAGAGGTCACCTCCAATGAGACATAAATGTCCCAAATGCTGAAGGAAGCAGAAAATCAGTGAGTATGAAAGTTTGTAACCCTACTGGACTGAAATGGAAGAGACAAACGGAAGACGTCATCGTGTCTGTGACACGATGACATATGAAGGTAACCAGCGACACACAGAAGAAGATGGAGGACAGGAGGATGCAAAGATGATGATGGAGGAGAAGAAGCACCAGATGAAAATGAAGAAGGAAAAAAGGGGAGATACGAAAAAGATGGAGGACAAAAAGGAGAAGAATGACAAAATGAAGGAAAAGGACGAGAGGGAGAAGATGACAAAGGAGAGAGAAAAGAAGAAGAGGAAGATGATGGAGGACAAGGAGGAGGAGGAGGAGGAGACGGATGACGGTGGGCAGTGACAAGTGGAAGCTCTGCTCCGACCCCCGGCCCCTCAAAGCTCCACCCTCTCATCCAAATATGGTCACGTCTGCTTCTGCTTTCAGCCACTGGTGGAGCTATTCTGCACTCAGATTTCTTCTTCTGTGACAGGAAGTGATGCCATAATAAGCTGAGCAGCAACTTAAAATTTAAAGCATTTTTACATTTATTAATTGACTCATCAAAGCCAGAACAATAAAACTAAACAAACAGAACCACGTTATAGTATTTATGACCCTTAAAATGCCTTTTTTTTATTTTATGTTGGTAACGTTGCTAGGGGCCTTGCTAGGGGCGTTGCTAGGGGCGTTGCTAGGGGCGTTGCTAGGGGGTTCTCGCCTCCGGATTCCAAACATCTCACAGCTTTGATTGACTGGTCTCCAACCAGTAAGGTTACAGTATCGACACGTAAACTCGGCTGCCGACTCGTCCCTCAAAATGGCCGAAGGGACGTTACATTTAAAACTCCGCCCCTTCCTGTCGCATCCCTGAGTCTTCGTGCTGCATTCACTGACCCTGGGAGGAAATCGTCCCACATATCCACGCTCGGCTTCTCACTCTTTTCCTTAAGGTGGCCAGAAATCATTCCCAAACATTACATTCCACCTTAAAAGTCCGAGGAGGTCTCAGCTTCAATCATCTGATCAGGTTAACATGAGAGCAGATGTGTAATCTCATTACAAACACATCTGGACTTTTTTTTTCCCCACGAGGTGTGAATGCAGCATTTCAACCACCTGTCACGTAAAAGAAAATAAAAGACAAGAGACCTCGGAGATGCCGCCCCGCTGTTGCCGTGGTTACATTGTCAGCTGTGGCAAAGACAGAATGAGGGAGGTCTCTGGTTCCGTTTCCAGTGGGAGGGGCCTAGCTGAGGATTTTGTGGTAGGGGTGTAGAGGGAGGGAAGATGTAAAGGCCCGGATGTCGGTGATGAGCGCGGCGTCCTGGAGCGACGGCGAGGAGGCCGGCAGGAAGGTCAGCTCGCTGACTTCACCATAAGCCGAGCAGGTGGCGCTGTCCGGGGCAGAGGCCAAGTCTGGTTCCGCTGGGTCGTTCTCCTCCACGCCAAAACCAACCACCTGAGCGAGAGGCACCACAAAGCTGTTAGCGACCAGCACCCTGACGGGGCGGAGTCTAAAGCTGCTGGTGAACCAGCACCCTGACGGGGCGGAGTCTAAAGCTGCTGACGAACCAGCACCCTGACGGGGCGGAGTCTAAAGCTGCTGACGAACCAGCACCCTGACGGGGCGGAGTCTAAAGCTGCCGGTGAACCAGCACCCTGACGGGGCGGAGTCTAAAGCTGCCGGTGAACCAGCACCCTGACGGGGCGGAGTCTAAAGCTGCTGGCGAACCAGCACCCTGACGGGGCGGAGTCTAAAACTGCTGGGGAACCAGCACCCTGACGGGGCGGAGTCTAAAGCTGCTGACGAACCAGCACCCTGACGGGGCGGAGTCTAAAGCTGCCGATGAACCAGCACCCTGACGGGGCGGAGTCTAAAGCTGCTGGTGAACCAGCACCCTGACGGGGCGGAGTCTAAAACTGTCAAGAGTTTAGCTTCTTTCAGGCGACTTGAAGTTGCGATGGCAGCAAACGCAAACTTACATGAACGCTGAGCTTCCTGCTGCTGCTGCTCCGGTGCTCCAGGAACCAGGAGACCAGCTCCTCCTGCGTGAAGACCTTCAGAGCCTCGATCTGCGGCAGAGACCAGTGAGTAGAACCACAGAGCGGAACCACAGAGCAGAACCATCCTCCATGACATGTGCCGTACCTCCTTGCTGAGCCGGTCGAACACGTACTGCTGCGTCACCACCTCGAACCAGTTGCGGTCCACTTCCTCTCCCAGGTGGGCGTCCTCGCACTCTTTCAGCTTGATGAGCGCCGTCACCTGGGTCCTGAAGGCCTCCTCACTCAGGCCCGACAAGCGCTCGCCGAAGCTGACCAGGAACTCCTCGATCTTCGCCTCGACAAACTCACAGCTGCGAGACAAGAGCAGCCGTTTTTAAGCAGCGGCCGCCGACGCGCCGCACAGAGGCACAGAGGCACAGAGGCCGGACGCCGGCTCACCTGAACTTGGTGGCTTGTGTTTCCACGGTGACAGAGAATCCCAGCACGCCTGAGGTGTTTCTACAGGTCGGGTATACCTGGTACCTGGAGGTCAGAGGTCACAGATTTATTCTGGGTTTTAATGAAACCGAAAAAGTTGACAATCGACTGCTCGACTGTTCCCGAGCACGAGTCTGAGGGTCGGATCAGACGGTGGGAGCCTGGGTGTCTGTGGGATGAGGAGCGCCACCGCTGACGCTGGACCAGAACCAGTAACCGTACCTGGTCAGAGGCCTCAAGACCACCAAAAACACCCTCACTCACCCCAGGGTCTCCTTGGTCCGCAGGAAGTCGAAGCAGGGCTCCTCCATGTGCATCTGAACACAGCAGCAGTACCATTACTTCATGTACTACATCATCACACTTTGTGCACCTTGTGCTGAGCCCTATGTATTCATACTTCATGTACTAAGTACTCGCTCTTCATGTAGTACACACCCACACATCATGTACTAAATCCTCACTTCATATACAACATATTTACGACTACATACTCATACTTCATGCACTACATACACATACTTCATGTAATATGCGAATGCATACCCATACTTCATAGAGTACACATGCTCACTGGAGTACCCAGTAACATGTTTCTCTCTAACTGAACGTTAAGCTGCTGCATCGCTTACATTGTACATCCTGTCCTAAAAAATAAAAGCACCACTCTTCTCAATAAAAGCACCAATCTTCTCCGCTGCCAGTTACACTAAATACCAAAAATTCTACATGGCTACTTCTTCACTAGAAAACGATGAGTGAAGACTCACCACCATCAGCTCCATCAGGGCGTGTTCTCTCAGGTTCTTCAGCCCCGACTGCAACCACAACACAGCGACACAGAGGTCAGAGGAGCATCCACCCACCACCGCACGCAGGCTAAAGTTAACCAAGGACTCAAAATGAAGCGCTTTGCTTCTTCTCAGTTTATAATAATGTATATATTTAAGTGCTTAAATGTGAATGATTTCTCTCAAGTCATCATCTTCTGCTCTGCTGATTGGTCAGCAGTCTTTAGCCGTCCAATCAGCCGCAGCGTCACTGGTCTCCTCACGTCCAGGTTTATGGGTCCACCAGCACCACAGTCCTGCGGTGTCGCCTGTCGTGGCCTCGTAGACAAAGTTTGGGTCGGGTGTTTTTGCTTTGAGGTGATTGGTCGGTG
>CAAKHG010030747.1:0-14120 GCA_901007715.1 Dactylopterus volitans | reverse complement strand
TTAACAGGACTCCACTATAGGTGTCTTGTGCGGGTCCTGGCTCTGTGGTAACAGGAGGGGGAAACAGAGCCTCGGGCCAATTAGCAGTTATTATTTTGTCCCGATTCCTACCACACACACACACACACACACCTTCCCCCTCCCTGTAACACACACACACTCACAAACACACACCATCCCTCCCCCTCCCTCCCCACAGGGCCAGCCAGCGTTCTCACACAAACACGCCGCCAAAATCTCAACCAGAAAGCAGGCTTCATGTGAGGCAAGAAAAAGGTGTTGTTGTGTCACTGATCGCGTTTCCCTTTCACCTTGGGGTAATAACACATTTAACACAATTCTACATGTTTGATTGCACAAAGGCACGCAATTAAGTCTTTCAGTTTTGAGCTAATTTAATTTCCATTTTCACCGTCATCTCCTTTTACGGAGGAGTCTCACACCTGTCTAACCTCCTCTACCCTGGACTTACGACATCTTTAAAGGTTGAGCTTTAGCATCGGTGCCTGGTGCCATGGTGGAGGTATAAAGGATGCTTTTTTTTTTCTCTTTTTTTTCTGCTCATTGCAGCAGAGCTGTTAAGTAAACTGGCTGATCAGTTTCCTCGTAAATGTAGGCCACTGACACAGGAAACCGTCTTTCCTGCGTCGTTTGTCGGGTTTCAGTGAGAGGAAAGTCATTTTAGGTGGCAATAGACGACACTTTATGCTTAAACCTGTCACGATGTGAGCGTTTCTGGCCGCCGCTGGTTTCCGCGCAGCCACAGGTTTATTTTCGTAGCTGCTCGAAAAACAGTTACGGCTAGTTTTAGCATTGCATTATAGAACATGCAGTAAATTGAGCTTTCCAGAATCGCATCATAAGAGCAAAGTCAATAAAGGCAACCATTAGAAAGGTAGATTTTGACATTGTTGTGCAGCCATTGCATCCTGCGATCAATGTTTACGGGCAACAATTGCTGCATCACGACGAGCTTGGACAAAAACGTGTCTATTGCCACTTTAAGTTAACCTGAACAAAGCTTGATGGTTGTTTTGACAGCTACCTGACCAGCAGGTTCTGGTTTTCAGTTGAACAGAAAGACGGCGGCTTCTGTTTACTCTATTTCTGTTTAAAGGTTATTTTAAAAAATAAGTTTACACAAATTTTGCACTGCTAATGTGATCTATATTGCTTGATTTTCCATACATCAGATTCCTGTTCATGTAGTGATATTGCGTGATCGCCCACATGTATTTGGCAGTTGTTGGGTTTTTTTTTAAGCCGCGATGTCCGATAGTCCTTCACCATGGCAACCAGGCAGGGTCCCCAACGTCATAAAACAGGAGAGCAACGTAGGTGTGGCCGTTGTTTGACCGTCTGTCCGCCCCTGTCCCTGTCGCCCCGCGTGCAGCCCGCACCCGGTGAAGCCGCTCACCACTGCCACGCCGGCCGAGGAGAAGCGGACCGAGGGCCGGTCGGTCCTGGCCACCGGCCTGGAGAAGCTCAAGTCCACCATTCAGGCAGGGAGGAGCGGCCAGCTCAGCGAGCCGGAGACGGACAGGAGAAAGGTAGCGTTTTATTCACATTTTAGCGCGTAAATGCACAAACAAAAGTAATTGTGACTTTTATTTTAAATGCTTTATGTTCTCTGATCCGATCACGGGGCGTAAAAGCTCCAAAAAATGAACTTATCAGATTTTGGTGGTGAGAGGTCAAAAAATATGTCCCTCTGTCGTGAGCACGGTAACTCAGGAATGCACGGAGGGAAGGTAAAGGAAACGTCAACTCTGGCTCGGGGGTGAACTGATCAGGTTTTTTGCGGTCGAAAGGTCAAAGTTCAAAATCGCGGGGTCTCACAAAAACAACATTTTTGGCCATATCCCTCAACGTCATGCACTGATAAAGACAAACGCCTGCACAAATATGTGAAAGTATAAAATGATACGACATGACCTGTTATATCTAAAACGTCAGCTTCTCTGAGGACTGCAAGGCGCTAACTCTCGTTTAGATTTGAATGAGGATTGTTGTGTGCACATTAAAAGTTTAGGCAGGCATCTTATTTGAATGTAAAATATGAAATTATTTCTCTGCTGAATTTTATTTAACGCATATTCAGTTACCAGAGGTGGGACTTGTGAACTTTCTTAAAATATTCCCACCATCACTCGAACCCGGGTTGTCCGATGAAAATCAAATCCGCCCAAGATATCAGTCGTTCCCCATAATTTGTTTGACTTTTGTTCCTCTTTTTTCTTTTCTTCTTTTTTTACCGCCTGTCCATCTGATTGCGTGCGTTCAGTCTCTGACAGAAGGGGCGGGCTCGTACTACCACCTCACCCACAGCGAGCTGGTGGCCCTGCTGGTGCAGCGGGAGGCGGAGCTGGAGCGGCAGAAGGCGGAGTTCCAGCAGCAGAAGGCGCTGCTGGCCAAGCGCGAGGTGGAGCTGCGGCGGCTGAAGCCGCAGGTCCGGGACCTGGAGGACTACATAGACACGCTGCTGGTGCGCATCATGGAGCAGAAGCCCACTCTGCTGCAAGTGCGCTCCAAGCTGAAATGATGAAGGCGGGGGGGCGGGGTTTTTCGCTGTTCAGTCCACGTCTGTTCACTCTAACCTCCTCCACAACAGCTCTTTAGTCTTTTCACTGCTATGCTGTCCTTTTTGATACAAATATTTAGGCACCGGGGGGGGGGGGCATGCTTTACTGTACTGAAACGGCGTCCCTCGTCGAAGGCTTTCGGTTCTGGCTGCTCTGAATGTAGCGGGTCCTCAGGTTGTTTCCGTGTCACACAGCCGGTTGGGTTCAAGCTCGCGGCGCCATTTTGGGTTTGTAGAGAAAGGGGTTTGGGGGGTGGGGGTACATAAAAAAAAATTAAAATAATTAAACGTCGATTCCTGCTTTTCACCTCGGCTGTCACATCCGCCACCGCGTCACGCGAGCGAGAGCGGGAGGGAGCCAGGGTCTCATTCCATAACAGGCTTGTCTCATCCAAATATCTCTGCACTCACCTCCAAAAGTGCTCATGGTTTTTGAGGCAAAGGGGAGTTCAGGATTTAAAGGTCACACCGGTCGCGTCTTTGGCCCGTTTGCGCGTCGCATCGTTGCTGGCCGTTTTCCAGAGCATGACGTCGGCCGTTTTTGTTTTTTTTTTCTTTTCTTTCCGTCTACGAGGCAGCCGTTGGTATCTGCGAGGGATCTGTCAAATAGCCAAGCAGGGTGAGGTTCCACCTGCGTCTGTTGATTGGTCAGGTCGATTTGTTCATCAGCAGGATTATGCAAAAAATAAATAAATAAATAAAGCTACAGGACTGAACTTGCTCTCCACGGAGGGGCGGAGCGCCGGGCCAAGGAGCAACTCGTTGCATTTTGTGCAGATCCAAGTGTCCTTGTCGTTGGCTTTGTCCCGCCTGTCAAAAGTGGCGACGCAGCCCAGACGATAACGCCCGCGATGTGCGAGTCAGCTGCCAAAACAAAAACAAAAAAAATCTCGAATGCCAATTATCAAAACAGGATTCTTTTTTAGAGCGCGCGCTCTCCGGGGCTGCGCTGGTGATCCGATAGCGGGGCGTAAAAGCTCCAGGTTCCAGCGCCAATGTAGCCAACAGGCGCCGTAAGCACATATCGGACGATTCGGGGCCACGTTTATGTCAGCAGAAACGGAAAAAAAACGGAGAAAAAAATTGCACCGACCGTGTCATCCCATCAGCGCCATATGGAATCGGAAAAATCCCAGAAACCCATCCACTAATTTCCCCCCAGAAATGAATCCACTCTGAAAATTTAAGAGGAAGAGAGAGGTGCACATGTTCAGGCTAGACGTGGGAAGCACAGTGTTTAAAAAAAATAAATAAAAATGTGAGTCTCTGCAGGCTGACGTTAAACCAAATGCCGGCCCCTTGAAAACGGAGGGTGAGGGGTGGGGAAACCCTCGCGACGGAAACTGGCCAGCACTCAACGGCACGGCGGATGCGCGCAACGCGTTTTGGATTTGACGCCCTACAAGTGTTTCTTAGTAAGCCGGAGAGTTCTCCGCCTGGTTTTTTTGTTTTGTTTTGTTTTGGGGTTTTGGGACCCTGGGCACCAAAAATAAAAAACAAAAAACCAGAGCGGTGCGGGCTCGGCGTCGCCATGTGCACATCAGTCGGTAACCGATCGTAGCTCACGAATGTTCAAAAGTGTTCTTAGCCAGCAAGCAAACGGTCTCTTACTTTCCTGGCGCACGTCGGATGCTGTTTATCTTTCTTTTTTCTTCTTCAGTTTTTTTTTTTTTTTTTTAAGCCCCCCTCTTCTTTTTACACCCCCCCTCCTTTGTTCCTCTGCGGGCATGTCTCGGAGCGACGCTCAGCCGCACATAAGCTAACCGATTCTCGTATGGGTCACGGTGTTATCAGGTGAAGACGGTATCACTCAGCGTGGAGATCAGCCGTCAGCGCCTCTCTGATCTGGAGCTTCTTGCCTTTCTTCCCCCCCGTGCGCGCGTTTACCGTCACGACTCTTCCAGAAAATGCCTGCGACATGCCGGTACTTGACTGCCCTCCCTCAGTGTGTGTGCGTGTGAACGTGTGCGTGTGTGTGTGCGCGCGAGTGTGTGTGTGTGTGTCACATCTGCTCAAGCACGCATATCGCCACTGCTTTCAGGTGTTACAAAGGGATACAGAACACAGTTTTAAAAGGAGAGATGAGAGAGCGGGAAAAGGAAAAAAAAGCATATATGCCGTATTGAAATGCCAAACGCTGCCTTATTTTATTTTATTTTGTTTTGTTTGTCAAATTTTCTTTCGCTCGAGCTTGACTCCCGAGCACTTCATTTTACTCCTCGGGCAGGTTTAGGAGAAAGGAAAGCCATCTAATCTGGTCACCGTTTTTTTTTTTGTTCTTCTTCTTCTTCTTGAATTGTTTTTAATTCTTCTGATGCTTTGTTACGATACTGTTCAGATCACCGCACAAAAAATAAACTGTATGCATATCGATAGAGAATTAGTAGTTGCAGTAATTTACTGTGAAACGCCAAAAAAAAAAAAAAAAATTAAAAAAACCAAAAAAGAATAAAAGAAGCCAAGCCTTTAAACTTACGGAGCAGATTGATACACCGTTTAAGTATTCTGATATGATGCCACTCTTAACAGCATTTGTGGATGTTGTTGCACTACTTAGTCATCAGAACATCGCTCGGCTGTGCCCGTCCGGCAGGACGCAGCGCGGCCGGATGTTCCCCCGCGCCGTCCTGCACTTTCTAGTCGCTGCGTGACTGAGGGCCCTCGGCCCTTCGCTGCTCTCGACGACGCGGCCGCGATCGGCCCGGTGAGCTCGGCGCGAGCGAGGAAAAAAAACCAAAACATCCCAGACCATCCCGACATCTCGGTCCCGCTGTGCAATCGCAAATATCAGCTGCATAGAAGACTGTAGAGGCATATTAAAACATGACTCAGCACTTAAGAGGCGCAAGAATAAAAGTCCATGTCTTCCATTTTCTTTATTTTTTTTTTGTTTTTTGTTTTTTTTTTTTGTTTCTAGTTTACGTTCAAACTCGATTGTGTTCCGTCCTCGTTTGCGTAGCCCGTGGAGCGTGCTCAAGGTAGTGTGTAAAGAATGGAAAGTTTACAATTCGTGATGCAATTCTGTTTCACAAATTTTGTATATTTAATAAAGAATATTTTGTGTTTCTTGCTCACCATATGTTTGGCTGTGAATCTTTATTTGGTCTGATGCTGACAGCTCCAGTTGGATGAAAAAAATACATGGATTTTTTTTAAACTCAGACAAGTCTGTTACTTTCTTTTAAATTTTCATTTTGAGCTGGCAAAAAAAAAAAATCCAAAAATATGAAAGTAGATGATATTTACAGTGCTCAAATTCGCAGCTTAATATGATAAATGGAATTGAGAGAATAACTCAAGCAGGTGTTAATTACCCACAAAAATCTATGTATTTAAACACTCTTCATTAAATAGAATGACGTGCTGACCTTTTTTTTTCTCCCTCCATACCTGAAACGGACTTGGGTTTGAACATGACTTGGCAAAAGTGCTCATCGCGTGACTCGTTACGCTAAGCACTCAGATCAGGCTGAAAATAAGTTCCTTCTCAATGCAAGTTTTTTTTTTTTTCCTTCTTTGAAATTACCCACATCTGTACACCTACAGAGGACCTGACGTGATCAGAACAACTCCAGGGCTCCACTTCTCATCTCAACAGGTAATGTGCAGCATCCACATGTTAAAAAACATGCTTTTTCTGCACTGAACCTTTTTTTTGTAATTTTGAGGGGTTCTCGTGTGATGACTTAAAAAGTATTATAGTGAGGCGCCTATGTTGCTGTGTCCTGCCCCGACGTCAGTCCGAATCCACCACTAGGGGGCTATGTTATCCTCTTGTAAACTGGACCAGCGGCCTTCAGCCACTTCACCAACAAAAGTATGACTCAAAAATGTGTGTCCTTTATCTGTAGTCCTGCAAATTGATGCACTTTCCCCTTGTTGACCTCATTTTTATTTTATTTATTTGAAAAAAAGCTTGTTTTTTTCTGGGAAATGTAGTCAACCCTCCACAGACTTAGGTTGAGTGCTCTGGGGCGCATCTTCGCCCAGGAACTACATTACCCGTAATGCACTTCGGCCAGCGCGTCACCGGCGGAAGTGCGGCTGAAGTTTCGGCGCGTGTTTGTTGTGAGGCGATCGATTTTGGACGAGAGAGCAGCAAGGAAGCTGAAGCGGAGCGGACTTTTGTCAAAGTTGACGGAGTTTTGTGTTTGTTTGGTTTTGGTTTTTGTCACAGCAGCATGTCAGAATATCCGCGCTTCCGGTACGGCGACTCCCGTTTCGACCAGGTAAACGCCACCACACCTGCTACACAGACGCCAGTAAAGCACCCGACATGTTTGTTTTAAAAGCCTTCCTAGCTAACATTTCGTGACATCTGTTGAGTGTAAACGTTCGTTTTTAAGCGAGAAAGGGGCACAAACGAGCAGCGAAGAGCAACACTAACAACGCAAGCTAGCAACTTTGCACGACAAATGTAGCAACTTGGCTGTCTAAGAAAGTGCCTGTTTTGATTCTATAAACGTAAGTTCATCGAAAAGGATCTTAGCTGAAGAAAGATGGATTTACACAGAAGGGCCTGGAATTTGGCAAAGTGCCTTTTTGTGAAAGCCGAATTTAGCTTGGAGCTTTCTCGAATCAATTAAAAAGTGCTAGAACTTCGATAGTTTTTTTTGCAAACGGCGCATGCGCAGACGACGACTGAGTTTTTAAAAGTCCGGGCCTCCTTTCACGCAAAGTTTAGACAAAGATTAACCTGAACCCGGCTCCTAATCGTGTTTATTTGATCACGCAGGCGCTTTACAAATTGTGCCATCATTGTTTATATTGCTGTTTGACTACTTTAACTCTGAATGATCTCTGAAACCAGTTTACGCACATTTAGGTGGATCCACTCATTTAAGATCTCACGTAATGTCAGTTAACTTTTAAGTGGGAGGACTTTTCTACTTTAATTGTACTCGAGGTGACACCGCTCACGCACACACACACACTGGTGGAGGCTACGATGCAAGGTGCCATCAGGAGACGTGAGATCCAAGCGGTGACCCTCACGTTCATAGACGGGAACCGCAACAACTGAACCACACCGTTACACACCGAAGCCTGAAAACCTCTCGCATAGAGGAGCGAGGCCGCGGCGAGGCACTAGCGTCATAGCAGAGTTCACAGCGATTCCCGAGCAGGAGAATGAAGCTCTCGGCAGCTTAAACCACCAAAAGTTCAGTCACGGTGTTAATTTTCTGTTTTAGACGTAGTATCACTGTGGTGTGTGTTTGTTTGTGTGTGTGTGTGCGCGCGCGATGACGACAAAAAACAACATTGTAGCATCTGCCTTCGAGTGGAAAGAGTAGTCCTCCACGACTTTCTCCCGTCCAGCCCAAACTGGAGTGACATGAGTTATTGAATTTAATAGATTTTGCAAGAGTTTCTTTTTTTCTTTTCTTTTTTTAAATTCTTCCCCATGTTGTTTTTTGTTTTTTACTAACCACCCATATGCTCAGCAAGTCATGAGGTGCGCCGTCGAGTCAGATCCCAGGTTTTTCATCCAAATTAGCAGTTACTGTAATTAAACCCGAGCGGGCGAGGGATCGGATGGCTTCCGAGGCGGCGCAATGTGTTGCCGTGGCTCCGGAAAAAAAACTGCGCCTTATGCTCAGTCCTGAATAAAAGATTAACAGGTATTTCTGGCACAGTCATTCTAAAAATTAATTGCAAAAGGTGCGAGTTGGTTCTGGTCCCTAAAAGATGCGGGGAGGAAACAGTTGTGTGCGTATTAATGAGCAGGGGCCCACCTGCTGTGTGGAAACATCTGGTGGGTTTGGTAACGCTGTTTACTGGGTGACAGCTGGACTCTTTCTGACTTTAAGAAACCATCTTTTGAATTCAGTTTCATGGATTATCCAACCAGCGCGGGACACTGAAAGTCAACACTCTCAGCTCTGGCGATAACACACGTGAAGTTTCAAACCTTTTCGGACCACAAGATGCATCTAATGTGTCATGTTGTTTCCCCCAACAGCTTGTATGGAGAGAAAAAAAAACACCATTCCAGGTGAATGTTTTAGTGGAATTTTAATAAATGAATGCTGCATTTAAGGTGATGTGTGTTTTTGTGTCTTTCTTTCCTCTGTTAGAACACATTTTCTGGTCGGTTCAGACACTTCCTGGACGTGATTGACCCCAGCACCCTCTTCGTGACAGAGGTATCCATAATGTACTGTTGCAGAATGAGCTGGCAGAATTTGAAACTTTGCTGGAAAACCCCAAAAAGCGTTTACTGTAAAAAAAAAAAAAACACGGGAGGAGTGGTTCCTCTTTCAGGGCAGACACGAGGATGCTTGTCTCCCGAGCAGCATGGAGAGGCAGGATAGCCACACCGATCCAGTGACTAACAATCAAATATCACCGATGCAAAGTGAAAGCATCAGTCTATATCCTGATCTTTCAGATAGACGCTTATTTTCAAGCCTGCCGTGGCGCGCTTGTCGTCATTCCCGCTCAGCTCGCAGCTCCTGCTGCTCTTGAGATTGAAAGAAACCAACATGAGAGATGTGCCACTTCATTGGGAAACAGAAGGTTGATTTTTTTGTATTTATTTAATCGTAAAGAATCCACCGTTTTTTCACCAAAATATCGGGAAGAGCTGAGAAACTGATCATATTTTGATTGATTTTGTCGCAAAAAATGCAACTGATGTGTTAAATGATCGCAGCAACTAACCAACTAACCAAAACCCTTATCAGACTTTCTGATGCATGTAAATATCGGTCCCAAAGAATGAATATAATTTATTGGGATGGAACTTGTGGTTTACACCCCTAGTCTACATCCAACCACGGGACAAAGTAGCTAAAAGTACTAGCAAAACTGGTTTGAAATGGCCAAAAATGACAAAATTATTCAACTATTCAGCAACGTGTTTACAGAGTGGAAGTGTGTCAGTTCTAAGAGCTGCAGCTGCAGAAGGAAAAATAAGTTTTTCATTTGTAGGTGACATGTTATCATGGTCGTTTGGTCGCAAAGTGTTTGGATATTCTAGCATTAAGTTCCTTTTTTTTCATATCAGAAGAAAGGCCGATGACATCATTAGCATGTCATCCTGACAGAAGATCAGTAGTCTTCTCCTTGAGGTTTCTTCAATGTTTTTTTCACTCAATATAAAATGTATTTAATGCGGTAAAAATAAAGTGCATCTATTGTTAGTGCAGTGGCCGTTGATGCACAGATTGTAAAGGAATGCTTGTGATATTAATCTATAAATAAAATTCCCTTTTTTTCCTTTTTTTTTTTTTGAGGCCACGGGTGCATCATCTGATTCACATAGGAAAGCGTATTGTTTCAGTCACCTCAAATAATACATAAAGCTGTTTTTCCGAGTCAGATTTTTGAGAGATTCAGATGAAGTTTTAATAAACTCCTTGTTAATTTTGCATCTCCCAGGTGCAACTGTTGGAAAGTGGCATCTCCTGAGGTGTCTTGATAGTTCTAACTTGGAAAAAAAAAAAAAGAAGCAGAGAACATTTTCATTAAATCCGACTCTCAGTTCTTGAAGGCCCTTTATCCCTCCTTATTAGACTGGTATCTAGCGTGTTTACGTTCTCCGGGATCCTGGCTGCTCTCTCCCAGGCTGCCCTGCTCCCCGTAACATTCCCGCAGGTCCTGGCTGTGTTGTGATAATCTTGTTCATGGAGTCATCAGTGCTCTGGCGCTCTGGGTAATGAAGCTGTTAGCGGGCTCTTTGGTGACAGTAATAGCGGCGGCAGCTCCTGTGATGAGGTGTGGACATGTGGGGCAGCTGAAAGTGTGTGTGTGTGTGGTGGGGTGGGGGTGCGGAGTCACACACACACACACACACGCGTACACACCTCTCCCCACCCTGCTGGGCAAGGCGCAGCCTCAACTTGCCCCTAATGACGAGAGTGGAACAGGGACGGCCGGAGCTTTGCAGACGGTCTCAACATGGCGCTCGCGCAGATGTCGAGCTAATTAGAGCAAATTGAGCGGCGGGGTGAGGCGGCGATCGCCAATCTAAAAGTCGAAGCTGATGCAGTAACGGATGCAGAATGATGATTCTTTTTTTATTATTATTATTATCATTATTATTTGCCAAAGCAAACGAGGCGCAGACATTGGAGCCGGATATTAAAACCGCGTGTAAAGTCCCGCTGCAGCATCCAGCAGCTGCTTCAATACGACCGAAGAACGCGATCAGGCGTCTCTGATGACTCCGTGATGAGCAGCAAATGTTTCTTCTCCTACTTCTAGTTGTTCTTCCTCCTCTAATTCTTCTACTATTACTCCTACCTATTATTCTTCCACTACTTTTACTAATTCTTTTACTAGTTTTTGTATCTTGCCGACTATCTACTTGTACATCACGCAGCTACTTGCTATTGAAACTCATTTGACCATCAGAATGTTCAGCGTTTGACGCACATTTCTTGTGCTTTCTATACTTTGAAAGTATTGAGATTTTCAAGCTTAAGACCTTTATACTTTATTTGAGTTTTTTTTTTTATTGCTTCAGCAATTTTCTGCGTGGCTCCAGTATTAGCACTTAGTATTTCAGCATTCGCATGCGTTTTTTTTTTTTTAGGGCAAATGCTGCCTTCACTTGTCAGCGAGGTTTTCATGGTTGTGCGGCACCACCGTGATTCCGTCAGAAAAGACCAAACATTTTGCAGCCGCTTTTAAAGCCCTTTGGGCCTCCAAAAAAAGATTTAATTGACTGAAAAACAAAAAAAAAATCCATCCCAGGGGAAATTGCCGTGCTGTGCCGCATATTTCTCCCTTTTTTTTATTCGTTTTTTTCAAACCAGAAGCGGCTTCGGGACTGCGAAGAGCTGCTGGAGGGTTTCAGACGTGGGAGTCTGCATTCAGGAGTGACCGACGCTCAGGTAACGACTGCATCGCCCGACCCGGGACAGGCGCTTTCCATGACAGGAAATGTAGTCAGTAACAGTTGTGTGCTAAACTCTTGGATCTAACACCTATAAAATCGACATTTGGCATGTTTAATCCACCAGTGGTAGATATCCATATTATTTTTTTAAGTTTACTGGCAAAATAATCCAATAACAAGCACGTCAAACACGACAGGCTCAAGTTACGCGACTAAAAGACGGACACTTACTGATTTGTAGAAAATGTTTACGTTGTTTTTTGTTTTTTTTTTCCCTGATGCATTCATGTGTTTCCTCTTTGAAGATATTAATAATTTGTCTCTACAGCTTTGGCAAGCTCAGAAGATAAAGCAGGTGAGAAGTTTCTCTCTCTTCATTCACTCTCACTCTCTGTCTCTCTCTCACACACACACACACACTATGATCTCTTCCTCTGTCTGCTCTGCTTGTTGTGGCATGGTGTCGGTGAATTTGACACCCTTCTTTGCACTTCATCTCAACACCAACCTGTTTATACAACAAATACCTGCAGGGACCAAAGTGTGGAAATGCAGCATTTTTTTTTTTTATCAAGCGTTTATGTCAATAAAATTTCGATTTTTTTTACAGTTAAGTACCCGGATTTATACTGAAACATGAAATAGACTTGTCAGCATGACTCCTCGCTTAATTAAACAAGGTAATACTATCCTGTGCTCTTGCTATTGGGGGGTGTCGTGGTCCAATATTTTGATCCAGACTGAAAAATGTCTTATTTCTTGCACCCAAAGGATGAACGCTAATCATCTCTCCTCAGTCACTGGCAGCTGCTCAAAGTTTACACTTACTCTAAGGAAAATTTAGACTTGTACTCGATAGATTTTGTACAGATATTCTTAAATATCAAGTGACATCCAGTCAAAAAAAAGCTTGACTTTGAGCTTCACTCTCAAGGCTGACATGTGTGTGTGTGGAGTGAAAATCAGAAGCCTTTTTTCATGTTCACCGAATCAAAGTGTAAATGTCTTTCTTTACACAGGCTAAAAGCAGCGTTTGTAAAAAAAAAAAAAAAGACAACTAAGCCGATCACAGCGCATGAATGCAGTAGCTGACAGTGACGTCGCCGTGGTTACTCACCCACGTCCTGCAAATGTATCCCGTGCCGGCCGCGTCTCCACCATCGCCTGCTCAGTGCCGTTTACTGGTGGCGCGTATGAAGGGGGGTCCCCCTGAGGCCAGAATAGATGACGAAACCCTGTTCCCCCAAAAAAGTTGGGAGGGCGTCTTTAAACATAAGTGGAAACAGAATATGATGATTCGCAAAGTGTTGAAACCCAGTCTGCGATTGAGAATAGCACAAAAGCAACATATCGAAGGTTGCATTTTTCGGGTGAAGAGGGTGAAAACTTTGCCTCATTAGATAAAACAGATGTTTACCCGTTGGAACATAATTTGCATTTTAATAGAAGAAGGAGAAGAAAAAAACCACGATAGGCCAATCAGCAGCGATATTAAAACCAATCGAATGTGAGAAATTCTCCCTTCAGGAGCAGCTTAATGTTGAGTTGTTTATCGGATTTGTTTGAGACGCATTGACACGCTTGAACTGCACTGGGTCACACTGAGAGGCGTCCCTGATGCTTTGGTCCCCCCCCACTCGTATGCATGTGGCCAAAATATTAGGGACGCCTCTCCGCGTGACCCAGCGCAGTTCAACGGCGTCACAAATGGCAGCCCCCAATCACGATCATTCAGATATCTCAACACCTCTCCCATAAAGGGTCGCGTTTGCTAATATCACCAAAAACATGTTTTGACCGAAGATTGAACTTTGCTGCAATTAGCCGGTCGGCCGTCCCTGCCGAGATCGCGGGAGGGAGTTGGTCACTGGATTCATTTACGTCAAGGTGTCCAGATTAATCCTGAGCATTTGCACGCTGAAGGTCCTAATATTCATGCGCTGTGGAGTCCGGAGTCGTACGCTCTGGCGGGGTGGGCGCCCTTTTGATGGTTTAAATGCGGTAAACCATCAAAAGGGCTCATACGTGCAGCCTCACCAGCCGAAGGTCGCCGCCATGTGCAGCCGGGAGCAGGCAAGATGCCTGCAGATCTTATCGCCGCTGGAGCAGGAGGGGAAGACAGATTTCGATCTGTCTTTGAAGAATTCCAAAACCTCAATGGAAAAAGGAAAATGCCGCAACTTCAATTTCATTACGCAAAATTAGTTTGGTGTGCAAAACCGGTTCAGAAGCCCCTCAGACACTCATCGCTGATTCAGGATTTCAGGTCCTTTTAATGAAATAATATAATATCAAACAATGCAACAGTTATCTCAGGTAACTGGAGAAAGTGTTTTACCAAGCGCCCGATCAAACTTTATTTCAGTCCAGGTTGATGCAGTTCGAAGTTTTTACACATGACGTTTCGCAGTTTCACGCTGAAATAAGTCAGTTATACGCGGAACGTGTTGTGCTTGAAAGGCGCCAATCAGTCTTTTGACTAAACGTTAATATCCAAACATGTTATTGATAACCGCGCTGCCGTTATGTGGGACGTCCAACCTGGCGACGCGTCATTTGGGCTACGGGATGATTCTGTGCTGACGGGAAGGGAAGCCGACGGTTGCTCATGTTGCCTTTACATGGAACTTGTATCGTTGCTCCTATTTTGACATGAGAAGTCTTGACAACGGAAGGAAAAACAAATGAGAAATG
>CAAKHG010030741.1:0-29429 GCA_901007715.1 Dactylopterus volitans | reverse complement strand
ACACGCGCACACACACACGCGCACACACACACGCGCGCGCGACTGGGGCGGGCTGGTTTTACCTCCTGTCTCTGCCGGCGTCGCTCTGGCTGACGGCGCTCTGCTCTGTAACGTAGAGGGACAGCGATGAGTCATTCAGAGAGAAACACGCCACCGGCACCAACCAGGCTCGAGACGCTCGCAGCTGAACACAAGAATCCCCGAAGAAAAGAGCCCAAACACAGCTGAAGAATTCTGACATGAAAAATAGAACAATGTAAAAATGACAAATCAAAATCAAGGCGCAAACAAAATATGAACCCAAAATGAAATTGAAACAGATTGAATCAGCCATGAGAGTTCTGTAGAGATCATTTTTCCAAAGCTTCAAGATTTTAGAAAAACATCTCTGAAAGGTTCTTGCTGCTTGTTACAGCCCATAAAAGAGCGTCCTGGGTGATTATGGTTTTATTACGAGGATGTATGGAGCTTTGGAGAAACTCGGTTCTTGATCAGCCAGTAATTCAGAAATAACAAAAGGAAGCAGCGCTCCTGCGAGATGCTGCTCTGTGATTGGTCGTCATGCCACTGATCTCACCACAATGCACAGCTGCACCATTTGGGCGACAGAGAAAAAATAATCTTTGAAGTTTGCCATTTTGTAAGCAAATCCACCCACCGGCCATAACATTATGACCTGAGAGGCCTCCCAGTGTGACCCAGTACAGTCCAACAGCGTCACAAACTACAGTCCCAATAACAACCATTCAAACATGTCAACACCTCTCTCACACACATTCAATCACAATCCAACATAAAACTCCTCCTGAAGGGAGACCTGATTGCAGGGCTGTTGTATTATACTCTATGGTGGACACGCGGTGGTCGTAATCTTATGGCTGATGTGTTGTATTATACTCTATGGTGGACACGCGCTGGTCGTAATCTTATGGCTGATGTGTTGTATTATACTCTATGGTGGACACGCGCTGGTCGTAATCTTATGGCTGATGTGTTGTATTATACTCTATGGTGGACACGCGGTGGTCGTAATCTGATGGCTGATGGGTGTGTGGGGTGCATACTAACTAGTCAGCAGCTGTGTTCCTCCATCACTGTACCAGTGGTGAAGTTAGAAAAAGTACTTATGTGCCCCTGAAATAAAAAAGCAATGTAAGAAATTTAAATGGAATCTTTATTACCTTGTAAATTCCACCAAAACATGGTGTTGACATCACCATGCAGGATAGGGAGGGGGATGTGGGAAAGATGGGGGCTGGAGGCTAGGGGGAGGCCCTGGGGGGTGGGGGTGGGGGTGGGGGCGCGTTCCACTGAACTAAATGATTTCACTTTTCTGCAGAAGGAAGCAGATCTGATAAATTGATGGTGACAGTTGCCACAACAGCTCAGTTTGACTTGTTTCATCCAAAAGGAGAGGATTTACAGAGCAGCTGCGGAGTTGACAGGGACGACACATGGCTGAGTTGCAGCTCGGCAGCTTAAGGTCAAAGGTCAGCAGCTGCTGCAGGTTAGTTTGCCTCGTTCTTTGAAGCCTCGTCAAAGTTTTCAACAAGATCTGAAAGCCAAACAGAGGTAGAGAAGTAGGTGCAGGCTGAGCATGAGGCCACACCTGTAACTGATAAAGACGCACTCAACGCACAAATAGAAATAGAAATAATACCAAAAAGAGCAGGTCACTGACTGATGACATAAACGTAGCGACAGCGCTCTTCTTGATTCGCAACCAAACCGCCACAAAACACAGTTTTGTTTTATTGATACAATAAATCCCAAACCACCCCATATTCTGGCCTCCTATTTCATATATATATATATATATATATATACATATACACACACACACACACACACACACACACACACACAGGTTATGCCGTCTCAAAAAGATTCAATATCAACGTGATTCTCCTCCAGAAGGGCGGATGAGCTGCTTGGCTATGAATAAATATCCAGCCTGGGAAGATCACGTGCTCCATGCAAAGCTGCTCTGGACTGTGCACCACGTGCTTCTTCTAATTGTGCTGTAAATGATTTACCTGGAACTTCATCGTCCTCGTCTTCAGCAGCAACTATAGGCGCTTTGTTCTCTCCACCTACAAAAAGGAGGAAGAGCACACTGCTTATTGTGGACAGGCAGCACACGCCGATGCATGCGGGCAGCCGCTGTGAGGGTGGCGTCCATACTTGGCTTGGGCAGCGTCTCGGCGAGTCTCCGGAGGCTGGTGAGGCTGTCGGCTCCCAGCTGGTTGAGGATTCCCGGGAGCATCTCCGTCAGCTGCTTGTTCTCGGCGTGGCCTGTGATTGTGAAGGTGTTGGCAGCCAAGGAGGCCTGAACCTTGGGGTTGTTGAAGTGGATCACTGTTCCCTGGTTTGTGAACATATTCACCTGCAGAGGAAACAGAAGAGGCTGGTCTCTGATGGTGAGACGACATCACGTCTGCAAACAAAAGTTAAGGTCTCACATTCATCTAAGCACTGAAATACCAGCAAAGTCTCAACTGCTAAATCATAACCGATGCCTGAAAAGGCAGGATGAAAATGTCATCAGGTAGAAGTAATTGTACTGGCTCTTTTCACAATCACGGGGAAATGAAACATTAAAGAGGCTTTGTCAGTAACGACAAACTTTCTGTTCAATAGCGTGGTCTCTTATTTGGTATTAATCTTTCTGTTACTGAGGAGAGCGGAACTGTGCATTATGAACAAAGCTGTCACGCTGCTAAATACAACAGGCTGCACCTCCTCAATGCCAGAGATGTTGTTGACTCCCAGTTTCTTGAGGGAGAACTGTAGCTTCTTGTCATCTGCTGTCGCTGTTCTGTGCACCACCTTCTTCTTCCTGCGGGCCGACCCCTACAATCATAACACCACGGTGCGATACACACCCATGAACAAATATCACTCATGTCAAACCATGACCTCATGAAACTTCCCGCTGGCGTCTGCTACCACTTACCTTGCCGCCTATGCGGACCTGCGCCTGCAGTTTGGCAAGCTTCTCCTGGTTCATTATCGACTCCTTCATCTTTCAACAGAAACAGCACTTATGACTCTTGAATCGAGCCTGACATTTGCTTACAAGCTTCAGTCGACGCAGCGATGCCGACAGACCATCCGAAGGCAAAGTCATCCCGGCGTCACCACAACACTCAGGCTGACTCTTTACTATGCGACTGTGTGTCCGTGTGTGTGCCTGTGTGTTTGCTGTGTGCACTCGTGGTTCAAATCTGCGGCGTCAATCAGACGTTTATGCAAAATGAGTCAAAACTTCTATGAAACCCAATTCAGCTGCTGGAAGAGGCGCTCGCTCGGTGATCTGTATCACTTCTCTGGAAGTCCGCCGTCAGTGACCACGGCGAGGAGCCCAGGCTGGAACTCCCCAGAATCCCCCGCCGTGCTGGGCAGCTGCCACACACCTTAAAATAGCCTCGACGTCTCCACCGGCCGTGAAGTCAGAGCCCCGCGGCGGCTGAGACTGCGAGCGGGGCGGTGAACGTCCCGGGGTCCCGCGGCACCGGGGCCCCGGCGAGCGGCCGCGCAGACACCGCGCAGTGTCCGCGGGGTTCAGGAGTCCGGCTCCCGGAGGGGGCGCTTGTTTTACAGCCTCGCATGAAATGTCGAGTGAACTGCCGTTTAGCTAGCAGCTCGAGCTAGCTAGGAACGGTTAGCTCGGGCCTCGTCAAAAACGCCAGGCGTGCCTCGCGTGTTCCTTCACACTTTACGGCGTCGTGTCGTAAAACGAGCTTTTCACCCGCAACACGTCCGAAATGCAACATGACGGGACGACGAATAAAGTGCAGAAGGACGTGAACTGACCTGGGAGTGTGTTATCACGCGGGTCGCACAGACGATAGAGGCTCGGAGAAAGGAGCAAGAAACGGAAGTGACGCATTCAGATAGAGAATGCACCGGAAGCGCCCTGATCTTCAACATACACGCTCATTTAGGTAACGAACTCGCGGAGCCTCCTTATGTGAGAGAGACATTAATTTTCATCGTTAGCAATTTTGTAAACGCTTACGATGTGTGCAAATGTATAAAATGGCGCATTTTAAATCGTTTAACATTATAAACCCGGAAGTGTTAAACGTTTAATGGGCAATAAAGATACGTCAAAAACAACGGAAGTAGTCACTTTAGTGATGGCGGCCTCCTGCTCACAGCGAGACAACGTGATAACTGCTTGAGATGGGCAGCCACTGGTTTATCTCGATTCCAGACGTTCGTTTCGTCCTCTTTTAACGCGACATATTTAGAAGCAGCGCGCAGCCGCTCCGGTCTGACGTTCAGAGGTGAGAACGGACGGAACGAGCCCTAACGGGGGGCTAACTGGGGGCTAGCGGGTGGCTAGCGGGTGGCTAACGGGCTATGCTAACACGTTGCGTCGAGTCTTTTACGGCAGTCTTGTTTTCTGCGCAGTAACATTATGCGGGAGTGACGTGTTTGTTGAATATTGCTAAGATAGCTTCGCTTCTTCTGGATCAGGAGCTGCTGAGCGAATCATCCACCAACCTCGACGTTTGCTTACAGCTGATTTGTCGAGTTGAAATAATTCTGATGTAAAATCTCAAGTCAGTGTTTTTGAAAGCGACGGCTTCAAATATATAATATAATATTCAATTGATACATTTAGATGCTTCGCGTTTAGGCCTCTTGTTGGCACAGAATTCCAAATATTGTTAATCGTGAAATGTTATCGAAGTTGCATTCATGCAATGTGAAATGTTCAAACTTGGTGGTGTCTCCTCCACCTCCTCCTGTTGCTTTTTCTCAACACTGTCACCCGTGTGTGTTTGACCAGGCGAGTCTTTGCTGGCCGCCAGCACTGAAAAATGGCCTCGTTCAAACCCACAAAGATCCAGGTGTTTCCCAGACTGGGAGAGAAAGTCACACTAGACACTCTGTACTGGAAAAACTACAAGGTGAGTCTCCTCTGCAGCTCTGCTGGCGCTCCAAACAAAGAATGTTAGGTATCGGAAGTCAAATTCACCAGGACACTTGGAATTTGTACGTAGTTTATGGATTTTCTTCCTCTTCTAGGCTCCAGTCCAGATAAAAGAATTTGGAGCCATCACAAACATCGACTTCTCCACAGTGGCTCCGCATAACTTTGCTGTTACTGCGTTTACACGAGTATGTAGCTTCTTCCATCCGTTCTCTCGGACGTTAGCTTTATGAGCAGCTCTGGATTCATAACCGTGTAAAAGACCTCAGAGAATCTGGCAGCATCTGTTTGAGATCACCTCTCATTTTACGTGGCATTTCCAGATCCACATTTACGGGCCATTCTCCCAGGAGCCAGTGAAGACGTTCACGCGGTTCAAGGACACGGCGTACTGTGGGAGGTTCCGCTCCGACGGGCAGCTGCTGGTGGCGGGATGTGAGGACTCGGTCGTGCGGCTGTTTGATGTCAGTGGCAAGGTGGCACTCCGGATGTTCAGAGGACACACAAAGTAGGTGTCCGTGTGTGCGCCTTTTGATTGTAGACAGTGTCCAAGATGACGTCTTTCACACAATTATGGATTCTTCTTTGGCATTTCAGGAGGGCTCTAAATACATTTGCATGTGTCTCTTTTTAATTTATCCCAATGTTTTCACCCTGAATGGATGCAGACTTTGGGGCACAGTTGTGATTCCGCTTGTTCAGTCACACAGTCGAACCAGCTGCTGACAAGTGAAAACGTGTTCACCACATGCGTTTATTTTGGGGTCTGCAATAATGATTTGAAGTGTCGAATCACAACCCAAATATCCATATGGGATCGTTGATCTTTCATTCTGCTGTTCAGTCTGCGCAAGGCTTCTGGAGGGGAAGTTATATATTGAAAGCAAGTTGAATGATGATTTCTTGAGTGATCCATCGGCTGAATTTAATGTTGATCTCAAGACCTCTGACAACACGTAGAACATCTCCGCGGCTCAGGCTTTCCTGCTTGTTAAAGCACACTGATGGAAGTGTTTGTCTCTCTTGTGTAACTTCGTCAGAGCCGTTCGTGTGACGGACTTCACCTCCGACCGTTACCAGATCCTCACAGGGTCCGATGACTATACTTGTCGACTCTGGGACATCCCGAATGCCACTGAGCTTCACTCCTACCAGGAACACACAGATTACGTTCGCTGTGGCGTCACCAGCAGGCTTAACAGAGATCTCTTCATTACTGGTGAGCTAGAAGCTAAATTCTCTTCCAAGACCCTCAAAAACCAGACTTTATTAGCACTTATAGCATTTTTATTTCTCACTCGAGTCCTAGGGTTTAGTTTATTAAGGATCCCCGTTTATTATTACCTCAGCAACAACTTTTCTTCCTGGGATCCACATAAATAATATACTCATACGTGAAGAGTTTCATTTTTTTCTGCATATTATGCTTCAGGATTCCCCACCTCTGGTCCAATTGATCCTTGAAAATGTATCAAACCGTTTCATAATAACATCAATAATTCAGAAATGAATTTGTGCATAGTTATAACTTGGACACATGATTGCTCATTGCACATTTTTGAAATATTGGCTGGAAGCATGAAGTAGTTTTCATCTGTTTGTTTTTACCCAGGATCGTATGACCACACACTCAGACTGTTTGATGCCAGAGTGGACAGGAGTGTGATGACCATGGACCACGGCCAGCCAGTGGAGAGTCTGCTGCTCTACCCTTCTGAGGGACTCCTGGTCTCTGCAGGTGTGGCACCATCGTTCATACCAGTCCTGCTAAGCGGATCAGTAACATGGGGGTCATGTTTGCTTATGCGGTTTTGGGAAATTAAAATGTCATGAACCACGGTGCTCTTTCTCTCCTTAGGGGGGCGCTATGTCAAAGTGTGGGATCTGCTGAAAGGAGGCCAGCCTCTGGTGTCGCTGAAGAACCATCACAAAACGGTGACCTGTGTGTGTCTCAGCAGCAGCGGACAGAGGCTGCTGTCAGCCTCGCTGGACAGGTAGGGGTGTGTGTGTGTGTGTGTGTGTGTGTGTGTGTGTGTGTGTGTGTGTGTGCGTGTGCGTGCACTAACATGGAGCCTCTTTGTCTTTCCAGGCACGTGAAGGTTTACAACACAACCAACTACAAAGTGGTCCACAACTTTGACTACGCTGCCTCCATCCTCAGTCTGGCTTTGGCTGTAAGACCTTTAATGACCCTCATCATGAAGATAATTTGCCGGACATGGAAGCTTGTGCATAGATTTTATTAGATGAGAAAATGGTGTTGAGAAACAGGAGTGAAATTGTTGTAGTTGCTGTTGGAGGGTTTTCAGATGCGCTGCTGTTGAGGACTGTGTTGAGATGCAAATTCCTGCTGGTGTGGTGAACGCGAAGCTCAGCAACATGGAGACACCAGGAGACTTCAGTTGCAATTAATTAGTACATGTAACAGTGGAGGCTGGCACCCATTGGTTCAGGTTTCATGTAAGATGATCACCCAATTATAAGATCTCATAAATGACAACTATATTTCTGGCTGCTCGGTAGCCGATGAGAACCACCAGTGTTCAGTTACACTAATGTGACACGGAGAACGTAACTCGGAGAACGTAACACTCCCACTCTGGTGTGAAGGAGGCCTCGCACCTGAACTCTGTCCCGTACGTGGACTCCGATCAGGCCACTCCCACTTCCTGATCCTCCACCGCACTCAGTCTGTCAAATGCTGCAAGACCAACCTGTTACTGCAACGTGGTTGGTTCAGCTCTGTGCAGGAGCCAACCGAGACGTCCAGTATGTAATTCAAAAGGTGAAGGCCACGCCCCCACCCCCAGCCTAACTATGCTTCTCCACTGCAGCACCGCTCTCCAGTTGCTCCGTCAGTAGTGTGACCTCAGGTTAGATGTTGTTCGAGATGTGTGAGGAAAGCTGGGAGCCAAACTTGTCTTCTCTTGTCAGCCTGACGACGAGTCCATCGTGGTGGGAATGACCAACAGCATCCTCAGCATCAAACACCGGAAAAGCCCAGAGGAGTCGCAGGACGTCTCTGGCCAGCAGAGGCGGCGACCATCGTACCGAGTGTTTGTGAAGGGGCGGAACTACACCCCTAAACAGGCAAGTAGTGGGTTGGTGATTGGCCGAGACGAGGTCATGTGAGTGCTGCAGAAGGCAGTGCTAAACTGTTTGACCAGTGCCAAGATTCCTCGTTGAAGCATGACGTGATTTCCGTTCTTCATCGTCCATGAATGTCTTGCTGGGTCTTTTTCCAGGATGATTATCTGGTCAGTAAACCAGTGAAACAACATCTGGCTAAATATGACAAGCAGCTGAAGAAGTTCAATGTTTCCAAGGCCTTGGACACGGCTCTGGAGGTACGTGTTCTCTTCATGGTAGAACAGTATTACACCATCACTTAGGGCTTCCTTGGAGTTTGACAGCTGTGATCTGGATAATGGTGGTTTGATTTTTGTGTTGTAAGCTCATAAAAAGTCACTTCCTTGGTTTATAGACATGGATCAGACACAGAAAGCCGGACATCACGGTTGCTGTGATAAAGGAGCTGGATCGAAGAGGAACCCTGAAGAACGCTCTGGCAGGACGAGATGAACAGGGGGTCTCTCAGTTACTCAACTTCCTGATAGGGTAGGTAGGACTCCGATAAAAGCTGGCTGGCCTGCTGATGTCACACGCTGACATGAGCGCTTATCGGAGGTGGTAGCTCGCAGCTTCTTCGCTTGTATGCTTACTTCCTTGTATCTTCTCCAGGAACGTGGTCGATCCCAGGTTTGCTCCGGTCCTCGTAACGGCAGCTGAGATGATCCTGGACATTTACCGGTCAGTCATTGGCCAGTCACCAGTGGTGGACCGCCAGCTGTTGCGTCTTCAGGAGCTGCTGGAGAGGGAGGTTGACTACCAGCAAGACCTCGTGGAGGTGCTGGGCATGTTGGACACGATGTTTGCCTCCTGCATCCCGAGAAAGGAGGTGCCATGTTCCGGCCCCAGCAGGGCGAACGGCCTGGCTCAGGGAGGAGCCAGCACCTCCAGACCACAGCTCCAAGCCTCCTGATGCTCTCCACAGCTTGAAGAAGCTCCTGGAGCTTCAGACTGAACTTTCCTGACATGACGGGTTACCTATCAGAGGGGTGGGTGTGTGTGTGTGTGTGTGTGTGGGTGTGGGTGTGGGTGTGGGTGTGTGTGGGTGGGTGGGTGGGTGGGTGGTCTGCTTTGTTCTCATATTTGGCATTGACAAATCTTTTATAAGCGGACAGAAATAAATCTTTGTTACATGAACCGGCCTCCTTGTGTGATGATGATGATGATGATGACGATGATGACGATGATGATGATTGGTGAGCGCGCTGTCGACGCTGGGTGGCGTTGCTGCCTCAGACCTTCAGAGGTCGCTGTAACCGTCACTAAAGGCTGAAGCTCTCATGTAAAGTGGCATTTCCATCTGAGCAGCCGGAGGTAGAGCGTCACCAGGGAAGGTGGCAGCTCGGACCAGAAGCGGCAGGACCATCGGACTCAGCCTGCAGCCACACGTGAACCGCGGGAGGATGAGGACGACGAAGACGCAGCGTCTGCTGACGTGAAGCGCCGCCAGGTTTCTCCTGCAGGAGTTGGAGCTCCTCTGAAGGCAAGTACACCATGAAGGTCCTCGCTCGTGCTGCAGCCACTGAGGCGCCTCAACCTTCTGATCGCTAAGTGCACTTTGATGACACGTCGCTGCTAAAATACTGAGTCGTAGTCTGAAGGAGCCCAGAAACACGTGAGAGGAATGTGAGTCCTACACGAGCAGAAAGGGTTGATTGCTTAGATCAACCACGCGCAGCAGCAGCAGCAGCAGCAGCTTCATAATGAAATATTCAGCCTCCAGATGAGTAAACGCACCGTGCGGACGCGCAGTTTCGCTGTGTCATAAACATGAAGAGAGTTGCTGCTGCGTCTTCTTACATCACCACTGAACACGAATGGAGAAGATGATTCGATCACACAGCAAACTGGCTGATCTTCTTCTAGATCGTTACGTAAAAACTTGAAGCTGCCGGATCCACTTCTGTAAGTAGCTTCTGATGAGGAACAGGTCTGCGCCCTGCAGCACTCGCTCACGGACGCGCGCGCACACGCACACGCACGCACACACACGCACACACACACACACACAGCCTGCCCGCCTGTCACATGCGCGCTGATATGTTTCTCGGGTGGCTCCGAGTTTACTCTGCAGCGTAAAGTACCATCGATAGAAACAAGACTGTCGTGGTTTTCTGGCACAGATCTGATCACCTCCAGGATCAGGGCAGGCAGGAGCGCCACATCAGAGTCAGGAGGCTTCATCTGCTCTGCTTGTTTTCCACGCTGTCTCTCTGAAGGTGTCTTTAGCGCCCGTCCGTGGCTGCAGAGGCCGAGCAGATGGAGCTGAGCAGGAGGAAGGTGCCTCTCTATGTGAGTATCTGCTCCACTTGGCCCTCAGAGGAACCTCCTTTTCAATTAATCTCACCAATGAGTTTCCTCTCTGGATAATATCTGCAAATTGGGTGTGAAGTCCTCTGGGAGCTCTGCAGCTTCGGCTCCACAGAAACGATGGCTGCTGCACAGATTTTGTTATTTGAAATGGAAATATGCAGTAATGTTCATATGTGGAAGGATATCATGGTTTTGTGCTCATGTCACCCTTCACTGGACGAGGGCGTCATGACGACAGGAGGCTCCTTCTGCTCGGATCAAACTGGACTTTCACTGGAAACATAACGGCATCCATCAGCGCAGCGATGAATGGCACTCTGGCCTTAGTTTACAGAACTGGCCAATCAGTAACTCCGTCATTCATTCCTCGTGGTGTTTTTTATTTGTGTAGCACTGACTCATCGTCGGTTCTGGTGTTTAATTTACCGTCAGCTCGATTTTCGATGCGTGAAATCTTTGAATGGAGCGCGAGGTCACGCCAAGGTCAAAACGGGCAGATTCATATCGTTCAAAGTTTCAGTTGTGATCTGAAGAGTAAAAGCAAATATTAACGTGATGTGGAGATGAAAGAGGGCTCACATCGCTCATGCTGCCACACTGAGGTCACGTCGAGGTGCCAGGTGCAAGTATTGGTGCTGCAGGCTTGAGACCAGCCACCAGGGGGCAGCATATTCGCTGGTGGTCACAACATTCAAACCGCTCGATGGGCAGTGGCGGCGGGTGAAGAATAAGCAGTGTGACGCCGGTCAGTAATTTACATCATAGTTGACTTATACCATCTCAGTCCAGCATTTCAGCATGTTAACGTTGACATGAAACATGAAGTACAGCTGAGGGTGATGGGAGTATTAGTCGTTGGTACTTGGTCATAAATCCAAAGGAGAAACGATAAGCTGCATGAGACAGTGGGTGAAAACCGAGGCCACTGCAGTCTTAAACCTGCAGACTTTCCAATGGCCAGCAGGGGGCGACTTCACTAGTCTGGTTATGCTGAAGTCTACGGAAAAACGGCACGAAAGAATCACTCTGAACATTTATGGGACGAGGAGATGGACCCGGTGGCCTCTGTGGTTCCTCGCCACTGAGTGATGTTCTGTGACGAGTTGGAGGTTCCGGGGTGACGTGGAGGCAGGACAGGAACATGAGGAACCTTACACAGCCCATCAAGGATCTGACCAAGACAGACTCAGACAGTAGGGCAAGCGGGGAGCCAATCGGCCGAGGGAACAAAAGGGAGCAACTGGGACCAAAAGGGAACAGGGCCCAGCAAATAAGGACCAGTTAAGCAGTGAGGTGCATGCTAGACGCTGCATCCGCCCTCGTGGGCTCCGTCCAGGGTTCCTGCTTGACCGTCACCACCCGAAGCCTCAGACAGGTGTCGCTTCTTTCTGGGACCCCAGAAACCGTGCAGACATGAAGTCAGCAGTAACGCCGTTCTTCTCTTTGTCAGCGAATCGTTAACGAGGGATTAAGGGATGGCGTAACGAAGCCGAGGTTGGGAACAAACATGGAGGCGGGATCATTCTTGTTCCACTGGAAACTCCTCTGCTGAGGAGCAGAGCCTTCAGGTTCTTTGCAGGAAAGTGGGTCAGTGTGATGCAACACCAGTCGATCCTACCGGAGACCACTGACACACTGCGGGCCCTCACACAGGAGTGTATGTGGTGACGACTGCATTTCACCAGTGTCGTGTAATTTTGCATTTCTGTTCTTGAATGGATTCTTCAGTTTAAATGACATTTAAGATGAAACAACATTTGCTGCCTTGACAGTGTCAAAAATATCCTTTGTGCAATGAAGGTATCAGGAAAGTTGCGGTTTCATACGTCATCAGCGGCAACATGCACGTTGACGGGCTCATTTTGGCCTCTGAGGTGAAGTTTTACCGTCCGGTGATGCAGACACGGATATGAGGTCACATCCACATGCAGTCGTCTGTAACTCCGCCCCCTCCTGCTTCCTCTGCCTGCAATTGGTCGTCTGAACAGTTGTGGCGTGCGGGGATCAGTGCAGGTCTTTGCAGTTAACACTAAAGACACATTCCAGGTTTTATTGAAGGGGAATGTTTTTATTGTGCCCCCAAGAGGAACGCCATCAGGGGATTTGATGTTCTTTACACTAATGCAGAGCATTGAAGTGAGCCTGAACCTTTAGCGGTGTAGCTTTGTGCTCTTCTGCATTTGTCTGCTTGACTTTCCCTCCCATCTTCCTCTCAGGGCCAAGCAAAGGTGTTTGCGCTGCTGGAGGGTTCAGACTCGATGCCCCCAGATGCCGAGGTCTATATTGTTCTGGAAGGATCCACGCTGGTCCACGTCACCAGGGCTCAGAGTGACGTGATGCTCTGCTTCATCGTGCCTGGTAGGTGCATGTGTCCGTGCCACGTCTTCATCTTCATGTCAAATATGGAAATGCTGATCTTGACAATCCAGGGTCCTCTCCTCTCTTCCTGTCTGGGAGATATCCAGGGACCGAGTAACGCGCACGCGCACACGCACACGCACACGCACACGCACATGCACATGCACACGCGCATCTGTGACATGGCGTCTGGAAAGTCACAGAATCTTATCAGCTTCCGCTCAGGAGGGAAACGGCTCCACAAGCACAAGAGCCCTCATTTATCAAACGAATGCACGGCAGACAAACGGGCGTACGACCATTTCCACGCAAGCGTTGGTATTTATCAATTTGGACGTGGGCGGAAGCTACGATCAGATCTCGCGTCAGGTCTGCGCTCGTGTTCGCGAAATCTGAGTCTGTGGATTCATGGTGCAGCAAAGCAAAATCAGGTGAGTCTGAAAATAATTATTAAACAAATCTCAGCTGTCATCTAAGCATCAGCAGCCACATTTTCAGAACAGATCAAAACGAATTCTTAAAACAAATTCAGCAAAATAAAATTTAATCTAATGAGTATTTAATGTTATTTTTTTTTAAAAAACCTACGCTTTTAGCCCACAGGTTCACCGGTGCGCGCACACGCTTACACGGGTCACAGTGGAGCGCTGCGTCGGGTTGCTCAGGGGCAGGTGGCTGTCTGTGGCCAGCAGGGGGAGCACTACTGTAAACCCCAGAGAAAGTGTACCACATTATTTTGGCCTGTTCAGTTTTGCACAACATCGCATTGGGCGATGGATGCGCCTTTGGACGTGCTGGCGCAGCCAGAGGAGCCGATGCCGGGGGGCCGATGCCGGGGGAACCGATGCCGGGGGAACCGATGCCGGGGAACCGATGCCGGGGAACCGCGTCCAGCTCAGCCTCCACTGGGGCTACGCGCAGCAGACGGGAGCTCATTCATCGCTTTTAAAATGTAAACTATAACCCTAAACTTTTGCAAATGCGCCGCAGTATTTAATCAGTGACGTGATTCAAGTATCCTCGGTGAAACTGGCTGACAGCATACGAAACACACACAACGGACAACATTTAGTCATTTAAACATTTTATTAAGGCTTTTTTAGGGTTCCGTTAATTTCTATGAATATGTTATTTATTGCCTTGAGCTTTGAGGCTGTGAATGAATAAAAGACACATTTAAGTCATCATTAGACATAGGTTAATTATTGAGAGTTTTATTCAGAGCCAGGCGGAGTCCGTTCCTATGGCAACGCTGTTGCCTGCCTCCGTCATCCTCTTCCATGCAACGTTTTTATGAGCTCCTCAAATTCCCGTTTTCAGACGGCCAAAAAGCAGATTTTTGTTTTGATCAACTTCAGATGCCAGAATGCCAATTTACATCCAGGAAAACTTTATTTTCTTGCCAGCGTTTCTTCTCTCCACGTTTGACCTCAGTGGGCGGGGCCTCCTAACCAGGGATATTTAAGGGCGTAACCATGGGCGTAACTTTTTAATGACGATCGAATTCAGCCGCCGCGTTTATCACGACCCGACCATCGGTACGCTGGAAGTGGTCAGATATGAAAGTTTCATAAATCACGCGAGTGCTGTCGTTGGACCGATTCTGCGCTCAGATCTGCACACGCGTTCACGCAAGACTGATAAATGAGGGCCAGCGAATCCTGTCAAACACTTGAATGAGCAGCTCTGTTGAGGTGAAAATGTCGTTTCAGTGATGATTCAGCTGGACGCTTTGATGGGTGTTTGAAGGTTCTTCATTCATTCATCTCCTCATTCCACCTTAAACTGATAACCACATGAATCTGCTGCACTCACCCACAGGAAGCATCGCCATGGAAACCAGCAGCAACAGTCCAAGGCAGTGCTTCATGTCGCCTCCTCCACAGAAACAGACCAGAGGTAAAAGTCAGCAGCAGCACAGTCTCCGTCTGGCGTCCGTCTGGCGTCCGTCTGGCGTCCACCTCGCTGGGCGTCTGGCGTCCGTCTGGCGTCCGTCTGGCGTCCGTCTGGCGTCCACCTCGCTGGCCGTCCGTCCGGCTGGGCGTCCGGGATCCGTCTGGCGTCCACCTCGCTGTGCGTCCGTCTGCTGGGTGTCCACTCTTGAGCAGCCTTTTGTCCGCCGGCCCACAAAGACCTCCTGTGTGGCCACAGCAGCGCTTCTTGCCTCCAGCGGTCACTCGGTCTCGCTGACGGCCGCTCTGCCTCTTATTGGCGTGGACGTGTCTCGTCTTTTCATTTCGCTGGCAGGACTGATGATGTCATCAGACCTCTGCTGGCGCCTCCATTGCCGGATCCACCAGACGCTGAAGGTCAGGATTTCTGGTGACTGTTGTCATTCTTCTTGAATAAATACTCACATGCCGATCCAACGCCGGTCTCTCCCACAGCACAGAGGAGAGGTCAGAGGCCACGTACTCCGCTCAAAACACACAACTCCAACGGCAGTTGAGAGAAAGGACTTGTGTTTCGAGTCTCCTCTGCCGTCAAAGATGGAACCCCAGAGATTCCAGGTTACACCTGAGCTCCTGCTTCGTCCAGGTGATCAGAACCAGGCAGTGAACTTGTTGGCGACATTCGCCATCTTTTCATGTTACACGCTCGTTTCCTCATCCAACCTTGACGGCAGCACACGTTTGGACTTGTGTGTTTGTCGACCCGATCGTCGAGTCTCCGCTCCACGCTTCCATCCACTTCATTTCTTTGCTTTTATTTGCTAACAGATCTTTCAAGAACGCCGTCTTCAGACAGTTGTGAAGCAAAACAGTAAAACCCAGACGTAAAGGAACCTTTAGGATGGTTTTGTCTCAATTCTGCACATGAGCAGAAGTTTGCTGACTCACGTTTGAACGTATGTGGTCTTCAGCTGAAGGAATCAGAGAACCCAAACGGTGTCCTGAGAGAGGTTTCAGGGTCAAACAATCAGCTCCAGTGTCCAGATCTGCCGTCAGTCCCGCGATTATCCGCCGAGCTCGGCGGTGAACAGAGACCACGTTCAGAAGATCCCAACACAGCAGCACAATTGGCCTGCAGCTGCACAGGGGGACAGTCGCTCAGTGTGCAGCAGCTGACAGCGACACCGTCGCCGCCTGGGACCCACACGCGACTGCTCGCAGGCAGCAGCACCAAAACCAGCAGGACCGGGTGGACGCAGACAGAAGCAGACCGTTACCAGCACAAGCAGACCAACTTTCATCCAAAAGGCTTCTTCAGTTTGAATTGGGTGGTGGGGGGTCCCAGAGGTTTAACCTCCTGGAGAGATACTGTACCTGGCTAGTCACCTGAGAAATGATACAACGAGGTCTTGAGATCTTTGCACAAAAGGCTCCACATTCTCATGTGGCCCTCGTGACGCACTTGTTGGCCTGGGGAACTCTAAGGTGCCCTTCACAGGTCTCCAGGTATCAATCATCCAAAGACTTGAATAGGTCCAGTTGTCTTCTAGCTCGACTCTTTGGATGAAACGAATGAAATGAAGAAATGATTCAGTTTGAAAAAAACTGCCTTCACTACTGACCGATGCTCATTAGCAATAAAGAACCCTACGACCAGAATGCAGAAGTCTGAATGCAGGAGCTGGCATCGGCCTCCAGGACAAAGGTCACTTCGTGTGACCTTGTGAGTGACAAAGAGTCTCAGTTCCGACCACCAGCGTTAACTTCCTGACCGCTCAACAGGACATCTGAAAAGAAGTTTTGGCTCCACTTCCTGGACCAGCTGGACAAAACTCAAGTCCTTTTTCATAAACTGGAGTCCAAGTGGCTGTTAAACTTGGCTGGAGACTTTTTGTTCTCCCATGAGAACCATGTCCCACTCCATCTCTTGGAGGCCCACCACATCCTTCTTGGCAGAAGTACTTCAAGACAAAAACAACTGCTGTCATCCACAAGCTAAATGGCGCCTGGGGTTCATAACGCTACTCCTGACCTCTGACCTCACCGGGGTTGTTTCCCAACTCCCACTGAGTTCTTGCAGAGACAAATTGTAGCTCTGGAGGTTCCGTCTTGTTCCTAGGCTCCACCTTTATATGCATCTCACCAATAAAACATGACGCCGCCATCCGAGTTTCTAAAAGTGAGGGTTTCATTGGTGAACTGCATCACGGCCGCATGCAGAAGTGTAGGAACATGCCGATGCAGCGCCGCAGAACGTCAGGCGCAGAAGTGTAGGAACATGCCGATCCAGCGCCGCAGAACGGCGGGCGCAGAAGTGTAGGAACATGCCGATGCAGCGCCGCAGAACGTCAGGCGCAGAAGTGTAGGAACATGCCGATCCAGCGCCGCAGAACGTCAGACGCAGAAGTGTAGGAACATGCCGATCCAGCGCCGCAGAACGTCGAGCGCAGACGTGAAGGAACATGCCGATCCAGCGCCGCAGAACGTCAGGCGCAGAAGTGTAGGAACATGCCGATCCAGCGCCGCAGAACGTCGGGCACAGACGTGAAGGAACATCGGGAGTAGACGTGAAGGAACTTGCCGATCCAGCGCGGCAGAACGTCGGGCGCAGGCTGGCGCACATGTTCATTGATAGAGGACTGAATAATATCATAAATGATATTCGAGGGAAACATCAGTGGACACAGAATTCAAACCACAGTTTATTTTGGTTCATTTGAGTCCAGATTTCGTTGCGACGCCGTCAGTCAGCGAGCGGAGACACGCTGACCCACTCCAGCATGAAAGCGCCGGCCGTTCTCACTCGCGATGCGAAGCAGAAGGTGTCAACATTCAAATGGAACTCAAATGTCCGTTTCATCTCCGACGACCAGTCGTCACCCAGATAATCGACCCGCCATCACGGAAACGAGCAGAATTTGCTCCAACAGCTCAACGCTTTCAAAACCTGGCTGATTTGGTACAGTAGAAGCTGCATGCATTTATATGCACATGCGCGATATCACAATAAGTCAAAGGCAGGTTTCATCATGTGGTGATACGAAGCGAAAAGGACAAACGGCAAAAAGTTAGCCCGAAAGAACCTTCAATCACGTTCATTCATGCAGTGACGTCACCCGCAGGCCGTTAGCTTAATGCTGGAGGGAAGCTGTTAGCTTAGCGCTCGAACCAGCACGCGGTTCACACGGTTGATTCACAAACGAAAACCTGCTGATGATAGTTTCTTTTTCTACATTTCTGTTTGTGTGCAGATTAAAATTCGGGTTTGCAGAAATTGTTTTTTTTGTTTGTTTGTTTGTTTTTTTACAAAATTTCTTAAGAAAATAAACCAAAAGTGACGTTCATAGTTACCCTTTTTTGCTGCAGTCAGCTCAGCTGATTACATTTCATCGTTTAAAGTTTAGTTGAGCATGAAATGCCAACAAAGGTCTGGATGATTCTCAACTAGCACGTTGCAAAAACAGCTCTGAAGGTGTGAAGCGTCACCGGCTTCGGCCGACTGACGTTGCCCGTCCAGAGAAAACTGAGCCGACTCACTCCGAAACAGCCCAAACACAACATTACATTAGCTTCCGTAAACATGACAAATATGGCGAGGCTGGTTAGCACCGGGCTCGGCTGCACTGGTTGCATCGGTCGTTATGGCACAATCATCATGTTCAAGAGAAAAAATACTTGTTTAAAAACAGGCTCAAATGCGTTTACGGTATTTACACTTTAAATGAGAGAGAGAAGCAGGGCTGTTTGCATTTCTGAAAGAAGCGTTTATACATTCATGAGCTGGAGCTTTTCATCAGGCACAGCATGAACGAGTATCCCATTAATAGACCAGCAGAAACCGAGAGCACAGTCACTCGCACTGACAACAGCCCAGTGTTCTCCAAGTATAACCGATCGTTCTTCCAGCCACAAGAGCCTTGTTTCGTCCAGCCACCAGTCTGGATGGCCTTGAGAGGGGTCTTTGTCCCATGATGTGGAGGAACAGCGCCACCTCTCAGCCTCGCAAGTATGTCAGTTTAAAGTTGAAGGACATGAGGAACCAGCAAGAGTTCTAGCCGACCACCAGGAGAGGACGCGATGAGCAAAAGTACGTCTGGGACTTGAAGCATCTGAATACCTGGATTCGGTCTTGCATAACTAAAAAAGTGCGCGGCGTCAGGCAACTTCACGATCTGAGACGTCCTTCGTCTCTTCTGAGGGCTGAAAGACGACCAGCGTCACCGGGCACCACCGGATGGCGCCGTCAGACATCACATCGGAACGCCGTGTTGACGTCCACATTGTGCAAAATGGACTTCTGCTCGGCAGCCGACATCCGGCTCAGCACTTCGGCGGAGAGCGAGTTGCCGCCGCCGGACTTCTCCTCAAACCAGCCATCCAGCGCTCGCTTCCCGTCAAAGCTTGCGATGGGGGGTCCGTTCACAGCCACAGTCAGCAGATCGTTCATCTGCTCCAGGCTCAGCCGGCAGTGATTGTTCTTGCACATCTTCTGTAGAGACCCTCGCCCCTTATCGCAGCAGGCGGTGGAGGTGGGCAGGACCCTGATGAGCTGCACAATCCGACTGAGCAGAGGAAACCGCTGCTTGTACCTACAGATGTGACTGACGACTTCTTTAAAGCCGTTCATACTGTGATAGTCTGCTTTCAGGTCTTTCCATTCCACCACCAGGCTGCTCCTGGCCTCCGTCCGGACCTGGTGACCTTCCTGACCCGCAGAAGGAATCGACTCAAGATGGCTGAACATCATCTGGATTTCTTCCTGCCCATAGGCTTCGAGCTCCTCCCGGTTGTGAGGCCAGCCGGACAGGTCCAGGACCTTGCAGGCTTTGGCAAACGAGCGGCTCTGCAGTTCCAGCCTCTGAGACAGGATGCCTTGACTCCTGTTGCAGATCTTTTCTCGGATGGACTGAAACTTTGATTCGGCAACACGCAGATTCTTCAGAGCGACACCGTTGAAGGTTTCACGGAAATTCTCCTCAAACTCCTGCAGGTACTCTCCCGGGCAGTACACCAACTGTCCAATCTCCTGGATGGCCTCCTCTATTTTGGCTTCCACCTGCGACACCAGTAGATAATCTCCCTGGAAGGTGAAGGCCAACCGTGAGAGAACAGCTATGATGTCCAGCAAGAAATAAATGAGTTTTACTGACTGATAGTCCATGAGGAACTGCAGTAGGGTAAGAGCGATGGCAGCAGCATCCGCCCGCTGAGTCTGGCTGCTGATCTCCTTCAGATGGGTGACTACCTCCAAGTAATCTTTGATGAGGGCATTCAGGACGTTCGGTTCTCCTATGATCCATCGGATTGCTCTGATGTCTCCAAGGAACTCCGTTTCCTCCGACAGTGTTGGAGCAGTGGATCGCAGCTCGGCCATCATGCGAGGGGAGTAGCGGTAGAAGCTGAGGAGCTGCTTGAGGTTGTTTTCCAGATCCTCGAGGCAGGAGAGGTCCTTCCCACTGATGGCATCCAGCACCTCTAGATGAGGCCGCTGGATCATGATGGGAAGGCAGAGGATCCAGGGAAAAGTCTTTTGCACCGATATATACAGATTTGCTCTTATTCCTGAGGAGATGTTGGTGCCATCGGCCCCCAAACCCACCACCAGCAAGTCCTGAAATCTCAGGCCCAAGACGCCAAAGGCGCGATCCATAGCTTGAAGATATCCCTCCGCACTCGCAATGCTCAGTCTCTGCAAGGACAGGAACTCGGTGCTGGGGGAGCCCTCGCTGGTAGTGAACTGGACATAAACTGCCACCATGTCTGAGAAAAGATCGTCATTTTGTGCGTCCATGATGACACTTAGGAAGGGAGACAGACGCAGCTTCTCAGCAAGGTCTTCCTTTAAAGCCCTGGCGATGTGGTGGACGAGGATCTGACAATCTCCTTCATTCATGTACTGGTCCACCACTTTGAGGTCACACTTCTTCAAGAGCTCTGCCAGTGGGCGAAGGTCAGAGAAGGGCCGTCCCTCGAGGGCCAAGTGGTACGCCGCATTGAACAGCAGCATCATGTTCTTGCACATCTCCTCCGTCTTCTCTGGATGCATGCGCAGCTTGTACAACTGTAGACACTTTTTATGGAGGTTGCTTTGACTGTGAAGCTTGATGGTGTGGATCTTAAACTGCCTTGAGCCAATGATGAAGGCTGAGGTGCGAGATGATTGGACGGTATACTGACGGCAGACGTGGCACCACATCTCATTTAGGGTTGGCGAGTAGCGGAGGAACCAGAACTTTTTCAGCCACTCCTGCTTGAAGCGACGAATCCGTCGACCTCCTCCTGATGAAAGCTTCGAGGATTCCTCTGGAGAAATCACAAGATCTGCCACAATTGACTCGTCGGCAGAGTCTACATCCTGGTCTTCTTCATCCAGAACCATCTGAGTTGGTGTCAGTGGCTCCATACCTGCAAAGACAAACGCATCAAACTCTGCTCCCAATCTAAAGTCATTTTGTGACGGTTAAACCTCTTCAAGACCAAAATAACACAATCACCACGAAGATCAATGCGAGTATCATACTGAGAAAATTAAGATCCCTGCAGGTCAAATGCAACACTGGACCAACAGGTGAAAGTCTGGATGATACCAATCAGGACAGTGACGTTTGCAGGTCACTTCGGTTGGTGGTCAACGTTATAAAGACAGAATAACATGGGTCCTGTTGTGAGGGAATGTGATCGGAGCCTCGGAGCTGCACAAATGAACCCATTTATTTAGACATTGGACCTGAGATCTGTTTGCCACCTACCCTGAAGGTCTTCAATGGGGCCTTGCTCCGGGTGTGGCGGGGCCTGATCGTGTGGAGGCGGGGCCTGCTCAGACAGTGCTGGATCAGCCATGTCCTGTGGTCCCCCTTTGAGACGGCACAACTCCTCCTCCAGCTCCAGGATCCTCTTCTTTAGTCTGACACAGTTGGGGCAGAAGGACGTGGAGGGTTTCTCACCAGGCTGGTTTTCTTCCTCTCTCTTCTCCACCTTCAGGTTTGGAATGTTAAAGCAGCTGCTTTCAGGGGAACTAAACCCCAACCCAGCTGGTGTTTTACACTCATCAAGGAGGGAAGACTGACACCTAGACTTGTTGGAGTCCTCCAGAGAAGCTTCTACGACATCTTTGAAGATGAGGTCTATCCTCTTCCTCTTGGCAGGAGGTTGGCCGTTGGCCTCCTCGCTGGGTTGGTGGTTGGGCTTGGTGTCCTTCTTGATGCTCGGATGAACTGCCGGCTTCCCCGGATCTGGAACACAACCGTTCTTCATAAAGAACTGCATAAACATATGAATGTATGAAGGGACCAGATCACAGACTATTTGGCCGGCTGTCGCTGACCTCTGAGGGGCGACGGAACGGAAAAGGGTATGTCAACAGCACCATCTGCTGGCTGGTTCAGGGGCCATGCCGAGTGATAACTGCCCTCCTCAAAGTCCCGTTCATGACAGCGTGCTCATGATAAACTGCTTTAAGTTTTCCAAGAAGTCCAAACAACGAGAATAAGAACCAGAAAAAAATCCCGCTCCCTCTTCTGTGTGTGTTTTGTCGGTCAACTTCTTCTTCCTAATTTAAGCTACAGAAACCATCAACTATCAAAAATATTCTGTTGTTGAAGCCAATTTATTTTTTCATTCACTCTTTTTAATAACTTTTTACAAATCTAAGCTTTTTGTAAAAAAAAAAAAAAAAGTGCTGTCAAAATGACGAAGGTGATGATGCCGCTGATGCTTTTTTGCTTTTTGCACTCACACACATTTTTGAAGGAAATGTTTTATTAGCTTTGGATGATGACGGTTGGCTGGTTGAAAAAACATTAAGACAGATTTTTGTTTGTTTTGCTCTATTAATTGGAGAACAAAAGGTCTTTAAAATATAATAATGTTCTGTAAATTGAGTAATCTTTAAAAATCTCTAAAGTCAATGGCTAATACAAGTATTGAAAAAAGCAAATTGTAGTTGTAGCAGAGCCGTGGTCAGAGAGGGCGGGGCTTCCTGTCCTCTGGGCGGCGAGTTAAACCCAGCGAGGCCCCGGCGTCGGTGTTCGGGGCAGCCGGCGTCGGGCGGGCGCAGCTGCCGAAAGCTGCCGGCAGCAACATGGACGTCAAAGACGCAGCACCGCGCCGGTGTTTTGGTACACGATAATCATGGCAACAATGTCCGTCCTGGGATGAGCGACGGCTGAACTTTGCTCATTGAGAGAAGCATAATAAAGTGCTGCATTTACTGCTGCCGCCTGCCGGATTCTCCAGCTTTGGTCTGAATATTGTTCAGAAACTCAGTAGGAATATGATGGATAAGTTTCCGCCACAGCGACAAATGTGGCTCTGGGCGCGGCTGCATCCCACACCGGCCTCTATCGCCCACTTCCTGTGCGCCTCACCTGAGTCCGGGCGGCCGACGGTGCCCCCCTGGGACACGGCGTGGAGTCGGCGGATGTAGTCGTCGCCGTACCAGACCCTCAGCTTCTCTCCTGCCGCCAGCCGCCGACACACCCGGAAGTAGATGTCCTTACCATGTTGGAAGGCCGTCAGGTTCCTGTCGTTCTCCCTGGACGAGGTCCGCACGAACCTGCAGACCGAAGGCGAGTGGGTGCGTCAGCAGCAGCGTCTGCTCATGAATACTCAGGACAGTTATGGTCAGAGCTGCGTGTGTAGTTGTATCATCTGCAGGACATAAGAACGGAAAAACTGAACGGGTCATTGGGCAAAGTGAGAGGACGTCCTGCTTCCTGAAGGCCACTAACAAGGACCGTGGTTGGACGCGTCTGACCTCATCCAGTTGGCTCTGGTCTCATCGCTGCCGTCGACGCACTGACACGTGTTGTTGAAGTCCACGATCTGGAGCAGTCACAACACAGCTCCCGTCAGCTCAGCCTCCTCACACGCGCCCCGCATTAGTCCTGGACCGCTCTCAGACCCGTACTCACCGTCCAGGAGAAAACACTGGAGGACTCCACTTTGGACAGCAGCTCCCCCTCGTACGGACCGAAGACCGCCCCCCGGGGGAAGCTGGGGTCCACGCAGCAAACATCCACCTCGTCTCCCTGAGCCACCACACGCAGGCCGGGTGGGACCGTGAGCGCCGCCCTGTTGGCCGATCCCAGAGCTGCGGGGGTGTCGGGGATGAAGAGCGGGCGCCCGTGAGCCGGACACTCAGTCTGGAAATAGTCCTGGCAGTCCTCACAGACTGAAGACAAACACCTCGTTACGCTGGTTACACCCGACACGCTCACACTTTCACCATCTGACGGTCAGAACGTACACCAGCGGTCCGGCGGCGGCGGGGGCGGGGGCAGAGGCGGCGGCGGGGGCAGAGGCGGGGGCGCGCTCATGCTGGAACCATGTTGGTAGAATCAGCACGTCGCTCACTCGGCCCTGTGAGAAGAGTCAAACATCAACCGGAACCAATCAGAATCCACCAATCAATCACACGCTACTCGTCAATGTCGACCAATCGGCATCATCCGTCACTCGACAATATCGACCAATCGGCATCATCTACTGCTGGACAGTATCGACCAATCGGCATCGCCGAGGATGCATCACTCCGCTTCATCGTCGGACCCCACAAACCAGTAAAAGCATCGATCATCGTGTTTGATCGGTGACGTAAGCAGCTGATGACGGTGACGCCGTCTAAGTTGGACTCGAGTCGGCGTCCGGAGCTCCGCGGCTGCGGCCGCCTGGCGACCTGCCCGCGGCTTTCGGGAGCCATCTTCGGTGGCCACAGTGGCGACCGACGCGGACCGCCGCGGACCCACCTCGAGCAGACACGCAGCGGGGCCTCGGCGTCTGAGTCCCGGGAGCGGCGCGGCTCCCCTCCCCGGCCGCCGGCCGCCGGCCACCGAGCTCCGGCCGCGGCTGCGGCTGCGGCGCCGCCCGCTGATCAAAAGTTCCCCGTGAATTTTCGCAGCGACTCAGTCGCCTCGTCGAGCTTTGACCACCATGTTTAACAGGAAATGACGCGGCTGCGCGGAATTAAAGTTCACAGGAATCGAACGTGGAGATAAAGGTTCTGCTTTAAAGAGGAAAAAACAAAACAAAAACAAAAAAAAAAAAAAAAACGCCACATTTAATAACCTGATCAGCGGAGTATCCGAGTACTTTTACTCAAGTGGCAACGGGATTTCAACACTGTGGTACTCAAATCTGAATGTAAAGTTACATAATCACAACTTTGAGGTACCTTGCAGTACCACAGTAGTAATGATGATACTAATAATAATAACAGTAATGATGATGATGATGATGATGATGATGATGCAGGGGCCATGAACAAATCCATCTGGAATCTGTATTTTTTACCGTGATGTTGGCGGGGTTGATTGTCTGTGCAGTCACCAATGAACTGCGGCAGGACCTCCTCATGCACCTGAACTCACCATCTTCATCCTCATGCACCTGAACTCATCCAACGATAAACAGTTTATCTGAGTTTATCTGCTTTAATGACAAAAAGTCAGAGTAACGTGAACAGACGGATGAGAGAAGCTGGCGGGCCGACCCGCTGGCTAAGCTCCAGTCTCAGACATCCAATCACAGGGCCTCGCTCTGCTGGCCACCGCCGCGGCGCGCAGGCAGCGGGCGTGGAGCTTGCTGCAGGCGTGCGTCTTGATGCTGTGAATTCTGAAGGTGCTGGAGCCTTTGACCAACGGCGGGTTCTGCAGTGTGCGGATGGCATGGAGCCGGCAGACGTGGCACCGCACCTGGTTCTAGGACGGAGCACATCAGAGAAACCAGAACATCTGTAGCCACGCCTTCCTGCAGCAAGGCATCTTCCACGTCTTTTTGCCTCTGGATGAATCGTCTACAGAGAGACAGCGGAGGGGTGGGACGGTGCGTCACGGGCGAAGTTCATGTCCTGGTCGTCGTCTTTCAGAGACGTCTGTCCCGGTTAGACCGGCACAAACCGTGACAAGACACGCCCATCAGAACCCGACAGGCTCACCACCCAGCTCCACACCTCACTGAGGGGTGACCCGGCTGGAAGACAGTCCAGTGTCTGGAACTAGTCTGGCTGGCTAGGCTAAGCTAAGCTAATCTGGCTAAAATAAGCGGAGCTAGGCCAAACTAGGCTAAATTACGCTACATTAAGCTGGGCTAAGGTGTGATAAGCTACACCCGGCTGAGCTAGACTGAGACAGACATGGCTAAGCTAAGCTAGTAAATTCTAACAATCTTCCAGTCAAACTGATGGTCTCACTCTTGTTGCTTCAGATTCACCAGAGTAGATCGTTCACCTTCAACATGGCGGATGACTGGTAAACCACCGACATTCAAGCTCGACCGGAGGCCTCACGTCCTTCTGCTGTCCAACCAGACAACTTGTCCTCCAGCTCTTCAGTCCTCCTCCGCAGCCTGAAGCAGTTCCGGCAGGCCAAGGGTGGACCATCAAGAGAGGCATCCAGAGAAGCTTCCAGAGCATCTCTGAAGAAAACCTGAGAAGAAGAGAGTTAATCAACAGAAACTGTGGAGAGAAGACCAGGCCTAACACCAGCCTCCTGCAGCAGCGACCTCGGCCTCAGGGGGGCGTCGGCCACCACAATGAGGAGGCCCTCGGCTTCAACCACAAACCGTCAGCAGGAGAAACTAGCAGAGATGAAACCAGCAGCTTCCTGTCTAGTTCCAGTCCTACTCGGAAGCTGGGCTCCACCTCCTGACCCACCCCCACGCGTCCTCCTGAGTCGTCAATTGTCTTGGTTCAGTGGGCTTAAGAGCAGATGTTTCCCATGAGCCTCCACGGGAGCACGCTGCCTACATCTGTGCAACACATGCATCATCATCATCATCATCATCATCATCATCACCATCAACACATCGCCTTAAGAAGGCTCTCACGTTGGGTCTCTCCAGCTGCCTTAGATGGCGTGCATGCTCACTAACTAATTAACCTGAAGGTAGCAGTCGTGAGCTCCCAGCGCCGCCTCCTCGTCCTCTGGTCCGGTCCGGTCCAGTCTGGCGTTCAGTGGTGGACGTGCGCGCAGCAGTTTCAGAAGCAGCAGCCTCTTTTCCGCCTAAAAAACCAGATCTAACGAAGACGGGAGGCAGCTGTGGCCAAGAGAACCGCCATGTACAACTAGTTTAAGTGCCACAAGGATGTGACACGCCCCCTGCAGTGAGGACGTGACACGCCCCCTGCAGCGAGGACGTGACACGCCGCCTGCAGCGAGGACGTGACACGCCGCCTGCAGCGAGGACGTGACACGCCCCCTGCAGCGAGGACGTGACACGCCCCCTGCAGCGAGGACGTGACACGCCCCCTGCAGCGAGGACGTGACACGCCCCCTGCAGTGAGGACGTGACACGCCCCCTGCAGCGAGGACGTGACACGCCGCCTGCAGCGAGGACGTGACACGCCGCCTGCAACGAGGACATGACACGCCCCCGGCACGCCCCCTGCAGCGAGGACGTGACACGCCCCCTGCAACGAGGACGTGACACGCCCCCTGCAACGAGGACGTGACACGCCCCCTGCAGCGAGGACGTGACACGCCCCCTGCAGCGCACGACTCTGCTTCTCCTGATACATTTCCGGTTGGTGGTTCACTGCCAGACGCAACAGCGCCCCCCACCACTGATGAGTGACAGCAGCACCCTCAAACTTATTTGACTGTACCGTGTTCCAGTCACCGGGTTCTTCTCATTGCTGTCGTTCTAATTATTGTTACTATCATCATGGTGGCTATTACCGTCCAGGTCTGCAGCAGCTGCCGTTCCATTGTGACCGTTATTAATATGATCGTAGCGTGGACCACCTCCTCGTCTGTTACGATGTCTCTCAGGACATCATGTTCATGAAGCAAATGGGTGAAAAGCCCTATGTTAGAACATGTAGAACCCGAACTCCTGGTGGAACGGGTCAAAGAGGTGTCACCCGCGGCCGACCCTCCCTGATGGTCACCGGCAGAACCCCCTGGTGTGCCGGCCAAATAGCTCAGCGCTGCTTTGCTCCCCCTGATGGTGAGAAAGAGGAAGTGACAGGCATCCAGCCATCAGTCAGTCACCTGCTTATGGATCATTAGCGTTCAGCTCTGGTTCCAGACGGTTCTGGTGTTAAAACCAGAACCACGAGCGTAAGCTTCACTGTCAGAAATGAGACGGTGCAGCCAAGGAGGCGTTGCTTTTCACAATTTATTAACAAAATGATAAAATAAATAAATACAAATTGATCAAATGCTCCTAATATCAAGGGCTCCCCATGTTCCCTACAGCTTCTCCTAAACACTGCATACAAAGAGGTGGTCACAGAAGAGGCTCGATACAGAGGTAAGAATCCCAGCAGTCACCACGTCGGCCAACGGAACCAAAAAGAACCACATTCCTCTCCGCATCATCGTGAAAAAATACAAACCATTGTACAAAGGTTCAGAGCGTGGGCGGCGGCTCCCGCGGCGCTCCGCTCACCGGCGCTACAATGCATCTCACCAGGAATGGAAGATAAAAAAAACACGGGTGGGACTTTCAGCACGCCAGCCAATCGGCGGTGGATGAGGTAAGACGCTTTGGGGGGCGACACGACAGTGATGTCATGGATCCACAATACTAGAAGGCCACAATCATGACTCGACGGTTTCAACTGAAAACAGGAGGCGGGCGTTTCTATGCATATGAGACGGTCATGTTGTTGGATGCTGAGCGGGCGGCTCGCCGGCGCCGCCGACGCCACGTCTGCGGGCTTCTTTGGATAAAGTCACTTTTAGAATTCGACAATAAAAGAAAGGGGGTGTTTGTCTCTTTAAGAGGACGTGATGCCTGAGCTCTGCCCACAGCTCAAATTCAGCACGGTGAATCAGCCAATCAGGACTTTCACAGCTCCGTCCGGAAAGAAACGGGAGGGATGAGTGTGGCGGCGGCGCTCACTTTGGCGTCAGAATGCCGGAATGTTGACAGGACAGGAGTGGATGGGGAGTTGCCATGGAAACAGAGGATGCATATCAACTGCTGGACTCTGATAGAAAAGTTTGCATAAGGAGGCGAACGGCGCCGGGATGGTGCTCGGCGTCCGCCAATCAGGGTGCAGATTAATTTGTTCACACCACCGGATTCGGCAAACGCATCCGCAGAGAGCTCCGCCCACCACTGCCACGCGCGTACACTCTGAGAATAATAATTATAGCAATAATACTGGTCAAACGAAAAGTGCATCACAAAAACGACCCAGCGACACCTCATCCTCGATCAATCTGTCTTTGGGGGCGACGACCTTTGACCTCCCGAATGCCGCCAATTCTTTTACTTCCAAATGTAAAAAAAAAACGCAATTGAATCACGTAAAAAAGGGAAATAAAAAGACATTTAAGGCAACTGCTAGATAGACGACAACCAAACACTACCTGCTCAGTCGTGACGTGGAGTTCCTATTCGCTCTGACGTCTGGCAGCCTGGAGTGAGGGGGCGGGGCGGGGGGCAGGACGATGGCGTGGAGTAAGGTTCTACGAGTCACAGTGCAAGTCGAGACAAATATTATCTGCTGTTTGAAGAAAGGCACTCGAGGTACCTAGTTAAGTCAGGCTCCACCCCAAAAACACGCCAGGAGGCGGGATGGCGAGGAGGTGGCGCCGCTTGGGTGTCCAAACCCGCCCCAGCGAAGGACAGCGGGGCGTGCTGGCGCTTTAGCTTAGCGTCTGTCATGGCGTCACTGTCAGACAACACCGGGATCTTCTGAATGAAGGCAGCTCGTACAGCTGACGTCAGATATGCTGAGTCGCTCTTGCGTGATATGAAAACCAGCGTCGCCTGGCAACCGTCCACCCCCTCAGGTGTGTGTGTGTGTGTGTGTGTGTGTGTGTGCGCGCGCGCGCACACCG
>CAAKHG010030738.1:0-19222 GCA_901007715.1 Dactylopterus volitans | reverse complement strand
AAATGTGCTCGTGACATGTTTCTGTGAGCGTGACGGAGACACACACACACATGCACGCACACACACACGCACACACGCACACACACACCTTCAATGACGGCCCTCCAGGTGAAGTAACACAACAGTTGCCCCCCCATTTATTGTCAGTGCTGCTTTTTATGTAATTGTGTTGATTTGCAGTTCATGGACATGTGTGCAAAACACACATCTCCGGCATGCATGCACACGTCACCAGTGCACTGGCAAACAAACTCTGACTCCCCTGAGTAAATGTGACATGTCAGTGGATGTGGTGAACGCAGCCGAGTTAATGTCACCACGTAGCGCCCCGCTACCGGAGCTCCCTGCAGGTCTCTAATCTGCATTGCCACTACAAGGGTGGTCAACGCTTTGTGGGAGGTTAGTGACACAGCGAACTACGGCTGCTGTCTGGGCTGACTCGCCAGGGCTTTCATGGCTTCACTGGTGGCTGCTCGGTACATTTTGTTCAGCTGTGGGATGTATCTGCCGACAGCTCCGGCTGCCTCACTGCTGGTTATCATTCAGGCACTCGGGCTCGCTGCTACACACAAAAAGCTGCCTGAGATTTTACTGAGCTTAAAAAATCTACCCACAGTGGAATTTAGCCAAATGGTCATTTGCTCAAAGCTTTGTCTTCATGATGGTTTATTGTTGTGGAATCATATGTAAACACGACAGCTAGAATCTAGAAAAGAGATGCTGCTTCACATGCATAATGCCATGAATATTCGTATGAGCAGTATGGGATGCAGCTGAGGTACCCGGAGACCCCACAGGTGTACTGATATGAAGAATCTCACATCTCTTCATTCTGTCACTCTGATCCTTTGAGAGTTTGCCTATCAGTTATTTAGTACTAATTTCATATCATTGGTTTAGGTGTCTGTTTTGTATTTTGCTGTTTAGAAGTACCAACGTGCTGAGTTTCGGGGTGAACCCACTCAAAAGCACCTGATCCCGCCTGTGCAGCTGTAATGGACGGTGCTACTCACTGAGTTTGCCATTAATCCACACACGATCAGTGAGGAGGGTCACTCTGTCCAACACAGAGTTCCTATCAACAAGCCTAAATACTGCTCATCCCGTAAAACAGAAATATACAATTTTCAATGTTTCAAAACGATCTGCATAAATATTTAAAATGATAAAACCCTATGTGACTGCATAATCATTCATGTGTTGACCACGATGAGTGCTGGGAAAACGCAGAGGGAGAGAGGGTGTGGAGATAAATCATGTTTAAATGATCCCACAATCAGATACCATAACCTTAAACTAAGCACTAATGTCTGCTGTTACATTACTTACAATGTTTTGAGAAGATATAAGCTAAAGTTTTGCTTTATGAGGAGTGCTTCCTCCAGAGGTCGGTCGGTAGTTAACCTTTTTGAGGGCTAAAATCGCGCGCGACATCATCACACCTGCTCCTCTCCACGTATGCGCCCACATCGTTCTCGTCACTATTACTGTTTGACTAGTGACTCTGATAAAGATGTTCATGCATGCACACTAACACACACACACACACACACGACGTGACACCATCCCACGGCGAGACGTACATGTGCTTTCATATCAAGTATGTCAACAAAAAAATAGTGCTGAGTGTGTGCGCGTGCATGTGTGTGCGTGTACGTGTGCGCAAAACAATGTTTTCTCTCGCTTTTCTATTCCTGAGAACACCAGACTCCAGAAGTGTTTTCACTGGCCGTATACAGTATGTCACACACCCATACACAATAATAGTGTGTGCTCGGATAAAAGCTGGAAGATTGAAGGGCTTCGTATCCTGTAAATACAGAAAATTATATGGAATCTGTTTTGAATGCATTTAAGGTTTTAAGGTTACATTTCAGAGTAGGACAACGCAGTGCAAAGCCTGACCTTGCTTGCTGCAGTGTATAGTTGGACTTTTGTTCCTCTCAACTGCAATAAATGTTCAACATTTAATTCCACAGCAACTCCGGACCCAGATCCTATGCTGGCATGGAAGAGCTCATTCCTCACACAAGCTTGGCACGGTGGATGTAAAATATGTTCTCTTTCTTTGGCATCGGTCGCCTAAGCTGTTGGCGTACAAGCTGTTTAAAACGGTTGACCTCATGTGAGAAAATGGGGAACGATGAATGAGACTGGAACAAAATGTCCTAGACGCTCAGTGCTGAAACTAGGTCAGCAAGTGTGGAGGGAAAGAATGTGGTTCCTCCTACTGGCCGTGACATGTAGTGTACATTAGGTGCCCATTAACTATGTGTTAGCTGCGAGTTAATTTGACACCACAGGTTCATTTTACGCTGTGACAAGCTGCAACACAGTGGGAGTTAACAGGCACTGATTTCGATGTTGAGCTGAATACCGGTTTTTGGTGTGTTGGCATACTTCCAGATAGCAGTTTATAATCTACAGATTATGCTACAGAAAAGACAGGAAAGCTGGGCTCTTCCATAAAACATTACTGATGTTTTAAGCTAATATTCATAATCCTCTTCCATCACTGTCACATTTGAAAATGTTGTTCCGAGCAAATCGGCTTGATTTCTGCTGCACAATACAGTGAAGTTAAGCAGTCCAGAAAAAACTTCTGTCATTCATGAGGGGAGAACTGCAGTGAAAGAAAATGCTGTGGTTCGTTGCAGGATGCCCTCCATGCACGGTTCAAAATGGATAAAAGTGGTCTGTTTGGAATAATCCTTTGACATGCTTTCTCTGTAAGAACATTCAGGAAAAACCTGCCACAAATTCTTAATTTTACTCTACCTTATCAAAAAAAACAATGTTCTACAACTACACAAACATCTTTGCATGCTATCTTTCAAAGGTTATCATTATAACATTTAGACAACTTTTAGGTGTCCCTGACTCAGCTATACTGACATACTGTCCATAATGAAACCACCCACAGCCAGGGAGGCGTAGTTCTGAGTGTGAATTCAACAACAACAACAACAACATGGTAACATTTGTGCTGCATAAAGAGACATGACGTTGTCCTCCTGATGATGGAGTGAGGCCAAATACATCCATCTGAAATTCTTACACCTCCTTCAGTGCACTGCACCCTGATTACATGGGAAGTGTGACCCATGCAAATAGGCTGTTAATTAAGGACGGAGGTGCCTCCAAGGCACATCGCAGCTCCACAAGCATTTCAATTAGGAGACACTTATGGGGGAGACAGAACAAGTGGGGATTTGAAGTGAAATAAAGTTGAATGAACACAGAAGGATTTGACTTTGGTGCATAGGTGCAGGAAGAAGGCCAGCATGGCGCACAGATGGATGTGGTAGGTGATTCCCGAATGAAGGAGACTTCCCCCCTGGAACCTAAACACTAGTGATGGTAATGAGGAATGGAGCTCTGTGTGGGACAACCTCAGTGGCTTCTGATTGGAGGATTTGACATAGGCAGGCCAGGGATCCGCAGCTGAGGTGGCGGAGGGGCGGAGGTGAGTCGCAATAACATTTCGATCCTGAAGTGACAGCTGAATGACGGCGGAGGGAGAGAGAAAGAGAGGGAGAGAGCAATTTAAAGTTTTGCCAGCCAACACTTGATTGGTTAGGGGACAAGATGACAGGTTGTGATTGGACTGAGAGGAGAAGGATGTGGATGAAATTAGGGAAAATGGGAAAGTGAGCTTGTGACTTGGTGGGCTTGCGCAAACAGAGCCTTCCCGAATGAACTGTCGCTAAGCTTCATTTCAGCGCACAGTTATTAAAATGCTGATGTCAGAAATATTCAAGTATTCAGTTATTGTCGTCAGAATTACAAGAACATTTGACACCGGGATGATGATGGTTTATACTGAATGACTGAATGAATGAAAAGCGTCTGACACTGTCCTGTAGTTTTGCTAGGTTTTTTTTTTCCCACTTGCATTTTCATGGTGAAAGGATGGTAATAGTGCGGTTATATTGAGTCAACCTCATGTGCAGATATATATATTATGACTGTATCCAACAATTTTCTGACATCAAGTGAAAAATTGGAGATGAAACCTTACTTTCAGTATCCCTAATTGAATGTAAACATATTACACCGCTGTTTTAGAGTCTCAGCTATCAAAAGGAGTAACGTGTACTTCAGTGTAATAATAATAGTTTAATATTATTATTATTATTATTATTATTATTATTATTATTATTATTATTATTATTATTGATAATAATAATAATAATAATAATAATAATAATAATAATAATAATAATAATAATACAATGAACTCTATCAGGATCAATCTCATCCTGAACAATGACAATTGTAGAATTAAAGAGTTGGCTACTTAAGTTATGACAGGAAGGCTTCATTCAGGAGGCTTCCTCATAACTTCTTCAAATGTTAAAAAACAAACAAATGGAGTAAAACATAAACTGGAGTCATATTACACTATGATTTTAGCTTAAATATCACTGGCCCACGTTCACAGTTGAGCGTTTCGAGTCAAATTTGAATCTTGTTAATTGGGTTTGTCTTGCGTTTTCGCCACAGCAGCATTACTGAAGCATTTCATGTTTTGTGAACTAAAAACACTCCACAAAAACCTCCATCGGCCCAGCGGTGAGTCGAGTCAATGAGTAACTTTTCATTTTTGGGTGAACAATCCCTTCCATCCCCCCTGACCTGGCCAGCAGAAAGACACAACATTTTAACAGGAGCAGATGTTAAAGATTACAGCAAAACCTAAGAACTTAGATACCATGATGATCATTGATACGTGTAACGATAAAAGCGCAACTATAAGCGGTGGCGATGGGGAAATGCAATGTTTGAGAAAACACCGTTGCTATTACTTCATGACTTCGAAGCATGAACCAATCAGGAGGAGGAGCTGGAGAGGTGGTGGGTGTTTTAGCACATGCTCAGCGCACAGCAGGGCGACCGTGGACCCTGTTTAAAAAGTCACAGCTGAGGTTATTATCAGTGATTACACCCGCCGCCTTATTCACTGGAGGTGACAGAGATGACTGGGTGCCGGCTTTGAAGTAAAAGCGCCACTTGATCCCAGTCATCTATCCTCTCGTCCGGACCAATGACAGTTTAAGAGTTTAAGGGCTCCTCCACTACCTTGAGTGGAATGCTTTAGTTCAAGGGGACGTCTTCATTTCATTACTTCCGTCGCACTGATATTTAAAACAGAATCTCACGAGTTTCCCACTCAGCTTTGTGAGCCGGTTAAGGGAAGCGCCAAGTTTCAACGTGTCAACTCAAGAGCGCGATTTGAAATCATGGCAACATGTGATTAGGTGACTAATTGCAGCGATAGAAGATATTTGTAACGCTGCATCAGGTGCGCCACATGGTCCCAAGCAGAGGGGAAACAGAAATCAAGCTGATTGGCGGTGAAAAGGCCGGCGGAGGATGAGGTTTAGCGTTTGCAGCCGAGCGAGCAGCGTTACAGGAGCCCACGGGGAGTAATGGAGTGCTGCCCCGGAGGTGGGAAGGATTTGAGGATGCTTAACACCATAAGCTGGGCTGCGTGGAGTTTTTTTAATTTATATTTTCAAGCTACGCTATCTGCGAAGATGAATACGTTCTTGCGTACGGCCCGGGTCAAAACGGTTCCATCTTTGTGGCTGTGGGAAACGGGTCCTCAGGGTGTGTGCTGCAAGACCATCGCTATTTCTGTAATGCAAAACTACGGATGTGTATGTTTTGTTTGTTTCACCGCTCCAAAATGATGTCGGCAGCGCTAATGCTGATGGCACAAAATGTGGCAAGGATGCACTTTTATTTGAAGGAGTTTTTGATGACTGAATAGGATTGTTGACGGTTCATACAACTTGTGTTCCGACCTCACTTCCTTAAGGACAAAAATGTTACCACTGAAACACATTAAAACCCCTATTTTGAGAGCGAGAAGAGACAGGGTGCATTTAAAAGGTAGGAATCCTGAAAATTAATTCATATTTTATGAGAGCTGATGGTCTAGACTTTGATTTATGGTGAAATACAACGCTTCCCTTTCAGTTCTGAAACAAGTCAAACTGGCCTCTGAAGTTTTACCTTTGCAATGGAATAAAACTCTTTAATGGACATGAAAAGCGGGTGTTTCCTTCCTCTCATTGGTCAGTGTTGCAGAGGAATTTCGCTGCCCATTCTGTCCTCACATGAGCCGAGGAAAACTTTGATCGCAGACTCAGAACTCCAAAGGACTAATTTTGACCTACTGCGTTTTGTTGGTCTGATTGTTCTCTTCTCATGCAGGTGGTTTTCTTTAACACATTTTTTTTTTTTTTTTAATGGCAAATGTTTCAATTTTTATTGGCTTTTAGTCTTGTGTCCAATCAGGCATCTGCTAGAGTGTATTGAGGCAGATGGAGCCTGTAAGTTGAGGCAAATGCTCAAAAAGATGTTATAGAACAGATGAGTTGTAGGTTTATGGGGGAGGAGCTTTAAAGGCACACATAAACTTAGATAGGTAAGTTTAACATAGGACTTATTACATACATTATTCATGAGAAGAGATAAAGCAGTCCACTTAATTCGAAAACTTAAATTCAATTGCTGCCATATCAGCATTAGTCGACATGACTTAAAATGGCAACTGGTATGAATATAGTTAACTAGTTTTCTTAGCTAGAAAATGTGAGTTGAAATTATGCAGATTTATATGTTTCTTGACAAAAGAAAGCAAGTTTCCTTGAATGGAGGATGTAATATACTCTACCCAAACATTTGTTTATTCAAATATTTGTTAAATGGGTTTGTATTCAGTTTTCAATTTAGAAATTGCAAAAATAAGTCTCCATGTGTACTGTTAATTTATGTTCACGTTTACGTTCAGCTGTGTTTACGCTGATTCATAACAACTATTATTTGAAAAGCAAGAAAGAAAAAAAAAGAAATCAACCCTCAATGCCTCTGCTGCTTTTCATTATCTCTGGTAAAACAAGACATCTATTTTAACAGGGCAGGTGCTCATGAAACTGGCAATATGGAATGCTTTTATGTTCTTGAATATTACAATCCCATTATCCTCAAATAATGCTTTCCTTTATTATGATGCCAAATGACCAATTAAAAGGGAGCAGAACACATTTGAACCTAAAGAATATTCTGTTTTCCGATAAACAAAACAATCAGATGACGATTTCCTGTAATTTAGCCAAACAATATAAAGAGCCCCTGCAGTTACAACCGCTATTAAATTCATGTTGCGTAAATGATGCTGATTTGAATGGAGTGCTGTTTAACACTCAAACCCAGGTTGTGACTGGCAACACACACACACACACACACACACACACACACACACACACACACACACACACACACACACACACACACACACACACACACACACACACACACACACACACACACACACACACACACACACACACACACACACACACACACACACATATATCTGTTCTTCTATCCTGGTGAGGACGTTCACTAACATAATGCACTCCCTAGCCTCTTACCTGAACCCTAACAAACCCTAACAATCTTCCCTATGGGCCTAACAATAACCTTTGCCCTTAACCTAACCTGAGGAAGACCTGCCAAAATGTCCTCTTTTCAAAAATGTCCTCACTTTGATGCATACTGAGGACCAAACAATTTTGGTCCTCAGTATATAGCAAGTACAAGTACACACATTTATTTGCAACACAGTGCTGTGATGCCTTGATTTATTATCAGCTTAACCTCCAAATATCGAGTTTCCAGACTTTATTTTGCTGTGACATCATGCTGGTATATTTGTAGTGATGGTGCAGCTGTGTGACATCAGCATGGGTCTGTAAGGACACTTGTTGGGATTAATTTACCCGTTTTTAGCATTCATGCATCTTCTATTCATCTATATTTATCTCCAATTTTTTTAGAATGTGGCTTGAAGAAAAGTACAAGTACCTCAAATTTGTGCTTAAATAAATGGACTCAAGTTGGCTGCCAGTATAGACTTGAATTCATTTCATGCCAGCTTTATGAGCTTGGAAATTTATATCATTTCTACTATTCTATCTTACCAAGATTTAAAAACCATTTGAGGCTCATATGAAGAATTTACACAAGAGGGACTGGTCTCTGATTCCTGGCCAATATTGCAGCACATTTGCAGTGTTCATAACTTAAGCAAAACGAGATTTGCTAGACTTTATGTCATTCTCTAATGTACAGTTGATCTACTCTGCAGATCTAATTATTAAAAAAAAAACATGAAAACTAAAATGCAAGATGAAATTTTATGATCACTTGAAAATAATCCAACAATTCAAACAAACTTTCATCAATAGAAAGAAAAAAAATATTTACAACAGCAATAAAAACAAGTTTTCAACATCACAACTTTCTTATCCACAATCAACAGCAAGGCTGTCCGCATTACCTGCTGAAAAACATCCGTACCGGGAAGCAATATCACCTTGACATTGAGTGTGCTGCATCACGGGAAGATACAGGTGCTGACAGTAGAAAAGCGGCGTGAACATCTGTTTAATCTCTAGCTTTCCCTCCTCTGTTGTATGAAAACAGCATGAGCATCATCACTCTTCCCCCGGGGACACGGTTCAAATCCAGCCTCCTGGGAGATGCTCATGACTTTCTCTGCAAAGCCGTCCTCTTGCTCTTTGCTGAGGTCCAAAAAGTACCTGACATATAAACGCCACACAAATGGAAAGACGGCAAACTCTGTTAGCGGTTAGTTCGAGGACAAGAGTCGATCGCCGAACTCAAAAAAACGTTGTGTCGCATTTGCACAGCCAACGTTGAGTCACATAAACAAGCCTCACTTGGCCAACTCCACGGCGAGCACAGCGTCTGGTGCTGCAAGCTGTCTCACTGTCGGGCCCAAATGGTGCGCAGAGCTTTGCGGCGTTTACAGAGACAAACATGGGAACACAGAAACGGAACACGGTAAGCAGTCGCGGCAGTCATCTGCCGTCGTCCACGGCACATTACAGCACAAGAGCTCACACCTGGCAGAGAAGTAGATGGCATCGAAGAGGTGGGAGTATTTCTGTTTCCCGGGCAGTTTTGTGAGCGAATCCAGGGGCAGGAAATTCACAGAGATCCGATTAAGATGCATCAGATCTGAAAAAAAAAAAAAAAAAAAAAATGTGAGAAAGATTTATATATTCCGTGCGCTAACCATCTAAGCCGGTTTCAGAGGGATGAGAGGCGATCTGGGAGGAAATAAAGACCTTCCTGCTCATGCAATTGAAAATGCCTTCTTCATTGTGTGCACTTCCTGCACTAATCCTCATGGCATTACAGTCATCTGCAGCCCTGGGCGTGCTGCTGTTAGCGGATTTACCGTTAAAGGTGAGACATGTTGGACTCATGTTGGTGGGTGGCTTTTCTGCGTGGGTCTGACAGCCAGCGGGGCAGCGCCGTCTACCGGACAACGACCGCAAAAGCTCCTGCACGTTTGCAAATGAGACATCCTGGGCTGTCTGCGGGTGTGAGGGAGGGCAAAAGAGGGCATCAGATATACGGTATGGCCCCATAACTTTATCCAAATGAGGATTTAAATGGGCAGGAATTGGTGCTGTAATCCTTTACCTTGACGTGTTGGCCGTCCTGGGCCTTCGGCGGGCTCTTGTCATCAGTTTCGATGCCGAACGAGAGGTAAGGACTGGACACGATGTCTCCCCAATAGCCCATCACTCCGACTTTGTCCTTTTTCTATACGCACACACACACACGCACGCCCACACACATACTTAGCTTTCTCTATGAGACGACTGCATTGTCATCTCAGAAAATACTTACCTGACTGAACACTCGTGAGGACAGCAAGCTTGGATTGGTTATTTGGTAGACAGCATCCCTCATCTCAAATGCCACACCTTCTTCCCTCCATCGGACATATTGCTGTTTGTTAATGACGCCACACTGCAGGGAGACAATCAGAACTGAGAGACTAACATTTTAGCGTTGATAGACTAAGATCTCATGAAAAAAAAAAAAAAAAACACAGCATGTTCAAATACCCCCTTGTGGTGCAGCTTCATAGTGAGGTCCCAGTCGAAGCAGCCCCTCCTGGAGTCGTAGCGTGACCCCAGGTGCTGCCTGACTCGATAATCCCAGGCTTTGGACATCACGATTGGAGGGGAAGAGTCAGGCTGGATCCACAACTTGAATATCCCGGCCAGCTCATCCCGCTCCTTAAACTATCACATATACAGTATAGAATTACAGCCGCGGCAGACTTCGGCAAATGAATGAATGAATTTGCACTCTGCAAACCGTGCAAACGATGTGCGAACGCAGCTCAAAGGAAACACAAATGGTTGAGCTCTTTTTTTTCATTTTATTTTATTTTTTTTAAGATTTGAGTACCTTGAGAAGAGTCACGTTCAGGCAGGGGTTTGTGGCCGTCTCCGGCGTGTCGGTGACGCACGACAAGAGCTGCGATGCTGCCCGTTTCAGCGTCTCGTATGTGTGGCCGCAGACCTCGCCGTTCCCAAACACGTCCAGGAAAACCTCCGTCTTCTCTGAAGATAAAAAAAAAAACCCACGGTGACGCACCCCGCAGCTTGAGGACACGTCCAACTTTAATAAACCAATATAGAGCGATCGCTTTTACAAGATCCCACCCACCGTTGAGTCCCATGACTTCTGCGGGGATAAGTGCAAGGTAGAGGAGCAGCAGCTGTCTCGCCATCACCTCCATGCTGTTTTCAATCAGCCACAGCTACGGTGAAGCAGAGAGAAGGCTTGCGGTGCATATCACCAATCACAGCGATCGCAGGACAGTCCTGACGGTGGTAAACAGACAAAGGCTCACATGCAGGCTTTCCTCATCCTGCAAACCAGCGATGGTCTTGAGAATATGTCGCGGATCTCCACTGCCAACCAGTAAGACATTGACCTCCCCTTTATGTTTCACCGGGCCTGCAGACAGGAAAGAGAGAAAAGATACTTACTCCAAGTTTTGGTCTTGTTTAAGTCGTTTAGTTAATTTATTAATTTATTTTTTTGTAAATGGGAATGGAATGGGAAGCTTAAACGCCGTCACATAGTTGACTGTTCAGAAGTTAATTTATAGGTGAAAGCAGACATTTTGACGTATGAATTCAGGTGGGGAAAAGACAAGAGGTAACGTTATTATTGCTCTGACAATTCCAAATGTCTGCTGTGGAAAAACGCCCACAAATCTGTTTTATTTGTATCTGAAAAGTGCCACTATTATTTCTGTCTAACAAATGCAGTGGAGTAAAATATTTCCCTGATAAAGATACAGAAGCATACAGAGGAATAATACAGAAACATGCAATTTATGCCCAATGCAATTTGGATCCCATAAGCATCATTCAACAGAAGCTGCAATCTGTTATTTTGTGGAGCAGATTAAGGGCTAAATTGATGATGGTGGTGTGGTCGGAGCTGCGTTTTGGGATTTTACAGAGGCTTTCGACACCGTTAATCGCGACGCACTGCTCTCTGAGATCTCCAGGTTTAACCTCTCTATTAATGATTAAGATTGGAGGAGTTCCATTTAAATGAAAGAAGACAGTGTACTAAAGTTGATGTCAACACCTATTGTGTAGCTGGGGTCCCCCAAGGGTCAATATTAGGACCATTTTATTTAGTACATACATGTCCAGATGTTAACGTTCAGATGTATGCCAGTGGCACGGTTATTGTGATCCATGCAAGGCCAAAAGAGCAGGCTGCAGCTAAACTAACAGCTGCCATGTGCAAGGTGTCTGACTGGCTTAAAAACCCATGCCCGACTCTTAATATAAAGAAGACAGCTGGCTTGAATTTCACATCCAGGAACCACGACACAGTTCACTGTACCCGGACATCTTAATTAATGGGGAAATTATTAACATGGTAGCACATGTATAATATTTAGGTATCATAATGGAAACACACTTGTGATCAGGTGTCAAATGTCCTGATTTGCCGCAAACCTCTTTCTGCATGCCATGATTTTTCTACCCTTGTTGTGCTGGCTAACCTCCTGATCCCAAACAGGAGTGACCACCCTCAAGTTAGTGTATTCGCCATACAAACATGTTTAAAAAGCTGGATAAGAAAACCGGGGCAATATCACCACTGCCATGTCTTAAAAAATAATATTACTTTCTTAATTTTGATCATTTTTTGTTTTATTCAGATGCATGCCGGATGTTCAAAATTATTCACGGGCTTGCACGGCCACCTTTGAGGGCATGCCTGGCCACTCCCGGCAGCAACAGAACCGTAAGGGCCACGGCCAGAGCACCCTCAAGGGGAAACTTGGCACCACAGTGGAGGAAGCCTGCTTTTGGTCGACCAGCCTTCCCGGTAAAGGTGGTGGGGGGGTGTGGAATTGCCCTCCCACTGATGATCAAGAGTCAGACAGCTTTGCAGTGTTCAAAAACCACGAATAATTGTAATTGCCCCAATGTGTTTCAGGTCAGATTACTATTCTAATTTATTGCAGATGAAACTCGGGTCTCAATGTGTTACTGCTGTGTGGGTTAGCTTGCTATTTAGATTCACCGTTTTGAGCAGATCAGACTGAATTTATAATGTAATAGGCCATCTCATGGAGCTTAAGCATTATCATGTTCTCATTTTGTCGTAGTAGTTGTCTACCTGTCTATCGGTTTTCTTATGTTATGTTCTTATTCTGTTGTCTGCCTGCCCAGGGACTGCAGATGTAAATTAGCCATCAGCTACTTACACTCTGGTTCAATTGTAGAGTTTTGCAGTGTTATATAAACAGCAAACTAAACCGTCAGCCTGTCATGCATGCGGCTCTCACCCATAGTCAAGAGGTCCCGTGCAGGGCTGAAGCCCCACCAGTTGACACAGCCCATCCCCTCACATGTCCGTCCAGCACTCATTGTAACTGAAAAATGTCTCTGCAGACTCAAGATGGATTGTTTTGTCTGAGTCAAAAGAACGACCTTTTGCCTTTTTTTTCTTTTTTTTTTCTTTTTGAGATCACAAACACTTATATGCGCATAAAACAATAATGGGCTGCACCCAGTTAGTGGAAACAACACAAACATTTACTCATTGCTAATTGCAACTCACTGTGGTTAAAAAAGAAAAAAAAAGAAAAAGTAAAAAAAGTAAACAGATTTCTGAAAATAAAGTTCTGGTTCTGTAGCCTGTTTGGAACTTGTATTTATACAAGCATAAAGCTAGCCTTACAGTGAATGTATTTATAAATCTAGTTTGCACACAGTGCATTGCATCACACAGTCTATCAAAGCCCGTCGCCATGGCAATGGACTATCAAAGCAAAAAAAAAAAGAAAAGAAAAGGAGAGCAGGTTAGCAAGAGCCGCATCAAAGTAGAACTAGCTGACATTAAAGCATGCAATTTCATATCAATGGCACTTTTTCAAAGTAAAAAGTTTACAAGTTATTGAAAAGTTTTAATGCAAGAAAACATTTAACAAAACTTCCTGTTTTACCTTCCAAAAACATCAACGTTCTCAGGTTGATTTGTATTGTCTAAGAATTTTCGGTTTAGAAAGCCTTCTATTTCACCTTACGACAAAATTTCCCTCCTCAAATGTCACGTTTGTATCGAAGAGTCCAGACATCAACTCTCATAAAATATTAATATATTTTCAAGATTTCAACCCGTAAAATGCACTCTTTCCTTCTTTTGTAACAGCGGCTGGCTCCAAACAGGGGTTTTGACACTTTTCAATGGAAATTTTTCCTGAAAATTCACCAAATTTACCGTTGCCAAATCCCACTCCATTAGCATAAACACAGCCAAAATTATTCAAAAACAACAACGAAACCGCTGCAGTTTTGCATCCTAGAAATCGCTTCTTTTTTTTTTTTTTCTCTTCCATCGCTTGTCCTGATCATGACATCAGATGTGTGGTGCGTTAGACCAAACAGAGCAGCCATCCGTCTCCCTTCCCCGGGGTCTCACCCACGGCTTTCGCAGCGGACCGTTGCCGTTACTATCTGCTTGGAGCGCGGGGGCCGCACACACCCGCTTGGCTATTTTATTTTCACCCTCTTTTCACGCACGTCTCCGCAGACCTCTGACGTACCTACGCGTAGGCAGATCTGATTTACCACACAAGACCTTAGGCTTTAAAAGCCTGCTTGGATCCTTCTAAAATTTGAAAATTCGGACATGGCTGGCACGCATCGCAGATGGAGTGATGCTTCTCAGGATAAGCCCACTGATCTCAGGCATGCAAGTGTGCCAATGAAGCCGGAGACCAGAGCAGCCTCATGAAGAACACGTAAACAAATGAACCTTCCTCGTGTTTTTTTTTTTTTTCTCCCCCCATGCTTCATAAATAAAAGTAATCAATGTAAGGGTACTGAAATTGAAGAGGCAATTGATTCTGGCGTCATCAGTGCAATTCTGATGACAGCACAGAAGAAAATGTGACGTTGTTTCAACCTCTCCTGATTCACACGTTCTGCTACATCAACGCTAAAAAGGCACACTGAAATGCACGAAGAGGCTCGGTCGCTCTTGCGTCTTGTATGAAACATCACTATGATCATATTTCCACTGCAGACCCCACTTCACGGCGCCTCCCCCAGTCTTTCAGTGGCGTTTCTCGCGGCGAGAAACACAGCGATGATGGCGCCAGGCACCTTCCTCCCGTCATCTTCCAAATCTCTGATAGCGCTGCTTGATATGAAAAAAAAACAAACAAAACAAAACAAACTGCATACAGCTCGGCCCTTATTTATCTCCGCTTCTCTGGAGCAGCTCAGTAGTAACACAAGGGCAGCAACTAATTGTTGGCATCATTCAAAACACACACACACACACACACAAACACACAAACACACACATGCAGCTAATTGCAGACACTCTCACACACAGAGCCTCGTAAAAACGCGAACTTGGCTACCAACCAGGGCAAATCACATTTTACTAAGTGTCATGAACCTTCTATCAGGTTGTTGTTGTCATAAAACAGTCTAACTTCCATTTCCTCTTGAAGAAAGTAGAAAAGCGCTCGCTAGACTCCAACGTTGGGCCAGCCGCCACCACTCGCATTAACGAGCTGCCATGCGCTCCCCTGCGTCTCGAAATGGTGACGCAACAGCAATGTATCGCTTTGTAACTAATTTACAAAATGTGTTGGTCTCTTCGTGATCTCTTGATGTTAATTGGAGGGGAACAATAGAAAGAAGTTATCATCAAATTCTTTTTTTTTTTTTTTTTACGGTGTACCGGTGTTTGGGGGGGGTTGGTTGTTGGAGTGGTTAAAGCTGCTGTTTGATGATGACGAGGCTCCCCGAATATAATTAAGTGGCCAACTCTTCGATCCCACATTTGTTCAGGATGAGAGCTGAATTTACTGAAAACCAGTATTGTGCTGTGAAGCTTGGCTTGCTCCTTTTGATATCCTTAATCCAGCAGTCTAAATACATTTGCATTCAATTTGAGGATTCACATTGTTGTCTACAGTACAAATACACGCATTTACACATGAGGGTGTCTCAACAATCAACTGCAGCATGTGTTATACTGTGATTGGAATGAAATCTGAATATAACATAAATCTATATTACTTTCACTTTGAGAATCCAAGTGAAAAAAAGGCTTTCTGGATGAGGGATGTTTGAAATTTAAGGATGAGTTTTGCTTTTGTTTTTTTTTGTTTTTAAATCAAAAAATGTTGTTCACATCTAATTGAAATCTGCAGACATAATGACTCAAAAGGCTGAACGTCAAAAGTATTCTTTTTTTTTTCAATTAACAGACATTCATACAGATATTAAATTCATTGGTTTTGTAATTCTGACTACAGAAAAACAACAACAACAAAACCCTGTTACATTACAAAAATATGATACCCCTTTTGAGTTTGCTTGCATTACTGAATTCTAATATAATGAGCTTTGACATGCTTTTGGAGCTGCGATGTGTCTTTGAGGTGCCTCCAACCTAAATTAACATTCTCCTCACATGGGTCCCACTACTCATGTGATCAGGATGCGTGGAAGGAAGTGAAGTGAATTTGGCATGTAGTCATAGCGCTGGATGATTTATCCTCACTTCATCATCTGCTCTTTTGTAGTCATACTTGCTGCTCAGGAAAACATCCCTCCCCTCATTTGGCAAAAATCTAACCCTGGTCATGTTGCTGCTGAATTCACATTCACTGCAACACCTCCTTGTGTGTGATGGTTTCATTATGGACAGTATGCCCGCATTGTTCTGATGTGCACATGATGTTGGTATATTCTGAGGTGATTGGTACAATAAAACTGAAATGTCTCACAGCACTTGTGATGAAGAAGAATTGAGAGGCGATTTGCTGACTTTGAGGGGAATCATCTGCTTTCAAATATGCCCCTTATTGCAGGTATGCGAACAAATCAAAAATGCTCACAGGGGCCATTCATGACCCGCCTGCATGTTGTGGGTATTGAGTTACCTCTCTATGCATAAATGAAAAAATAAAATTACATTCAACAAGCAGTTTTGATGTTCAAAACACTGTTAGGAAATATTGAATCACAGTCAAAGCAAATAAATGTCATATAGTGTCAGTCCCATAGAAAATGCTCCCAGCTAATCTATGATACAACGGATGGTACCGCAAGCACACGGTCAGTTTCACATGGTTTTCAGTTTTAACATAGTAATCATTTAGGTGATTTTTGTTGAAGTTGGACTGTGCAAAATGATAGACTCTGATGATGCAAACATCCTATCCACATCATACCTTGCCGTATTTCAATCAGGACCACCATGGTCCAGAACAATGCTAACTGGACCACACTTCCCAGCACCCTTAAGATGTTGGGCTGAAAACGTTGATACACATCCACACAGTAACCTAATCTTCATGAGGCTGTGAATTATTAAGGATGGTGAAATAATTTCCATCTTAACAAATTTTTTTCGATCAATTTATGCAGCATAAGAGTGGCATATTTTAGGCAAGTTATCTTCAATTATCAAAAATGGACACCCATGACCCACATCAATTTAAACCGCAAACACCTTATTAGCCTATGTCTCAGCCTATGACAGATAGCTTGTGAGTATGATTTGTGACATCATAACTGAATGGGCCCAGTTTTGGTGAATATACACAACTGGGCACTTTGTGTATCCAGTACACACACACATGCTGAGAGTGGACATTTCAGTGATATATCTATGTGCAGGAGTAGATGGAGACATCTAGTGTCTAAAAGTTAGAATGATACCGTCAGATATCAAAGAATGTGTATTCATCGAATCTGTTTTTTTCCCCCTTATGATATAGAGTGAGTAAAGCGAGAATTTGTAACAAGTTTTGTGAATGTTTTGCAGAAAAGACATTTCAAATTTAATTTTGCTATTCCGAGCTGATTTAATACTTAAAAAAAAAAATCAGCTGTTGTACAACAAGCAAAGTCATAAGTCTCACTGTGCTGATGTCCTTTTAAATGCATTTCGTTTTTTTTTTTTTTTTTGTTAGTTATATTTCAAACAGATTCCATATAATTTTCTGTATTTACAGGAAACGAGCCCTTCAATTGTCCAGCTTACATGCATGTCAGCTCTATGATTTCGTTTGGGTGTGTGGGACATTTACAGCCAGTGAAAACACTTGTTTGTGCTTGTGCACCACGTGGTGTTCTCAGGAGTGCGGGAGAGAAAGAAAACACCGATAGTGTAATGTCCCGGTGCAGCTCGGGGCAGATAAAGTGTGTGCGTGCGTGCGTGCGTGCGTGCGTGTGCGTGCATATATTTATCTAAGTTGCTATCCAAACAATGCAGTGGCCGGGATCACGTAGGGCATATGTACAGAGGAGCAGGTGTGATCATGTCGTACATCATTTCAACCCTCATCCTACCAACTTGGACTTGCATTTAGAGAGCCATTTTCTACCTTGACGGTACTCAAAGCGCTTTACACTACATGGCCTCAGAAACCACAAAATCAGATTATGTTATAAAATTTTTGCCGATAAAAGATGCACTTTTAATTCAAATCCACATTAGTAACTGAGGTCTGGGTCATTTCATCTGGTTCTGGTTCAATAATTTTCAAGGTTGTGGCCTCAAAAATGGTTACATTCGTGTTTTTTTTTTTGTTTTTTTTTTCCAGTGCTCACATCACGGTCATGTTCAGATTGCATCACACACTAGAGTATGTTACGGTCTAACAAGGTTTTTCATTTTAAACATTTAAGTTGATAGTTGCAAAACGTTTGATTGTGAAATTGTATATTTCTGTATGTCTATTACAGGATGAGTATTTAGTGTTGCCGATACGAGGAAATCTGATCGTGTGTGGATTAATGGCAAACTCCATCCATTACAGTTGCGCAGGCAAGATCGGGTGCTTTTGAGTGGGTTCGCCCTGAAACTCAGCACATTGGTATTTCTAAACAGCAAAATACAAAACAGACACCTAAACCAATGATATGAAATTAGTACTAAATAACTGATAGTCAAACTCTCAAAGGATCAGAGTGACAGAATGAAGAGATGTGAGATTCTTCATATCAGTACACCTGTGGGGTCTCCGGGTACCTCAGCTGCATCCCATACTGCTCATACGAATATTCATGGCATTATGCATGTGAAGCAGCATCTCTTTTCTAGATTCTAGCTGTCGTGTTTACATATGATTCCACAGCAATAAACCATCATGAAGACAAAGCTTTGAGCAAATGACCATTTGGCTAAATTCCACTGTGGGTAGATTTTTTAAGCTCAGTAAAATCTCAGGCAGCTTTTTGTGTGTAGCAGCGAGCCCGAGTGCCTGAATGATAACCAGCAGTGAGGCAGCCGGAGCTGTCGGCAGATACATCCCACAGCTGAACAAAATGTACCGAGCAGCCACCAGTGAAGCCATGAAAGCCCTGGCGAGTCAGCCCAGACAGCAGCCGTAGTTCGCTGTGTCACTAACCTCCCACAAAGCGTTGACCACCCTTGTAGTGGCAATGCAGATTAGAGACCTGCAGGGAGCTCCGGTAGCGGGGCGCTACGTGGTGACATTAACTCGGCTGCGTTCACCACATCCACTGACATGTCACATTTACTCAGGGGAGTCAGAGTTTGTTTGCCAGTGCACTGGTGACGTGTGCATGCATGCCGGAGATGTGTGTTTTGCACACATGTCCATGAACTGCAAATCAACACAATTACATAAAAAGCAGCACTGACAATAAATGGGGGGGCAACTGTTGTGTTACTTCACCTGGAGGGCCGTCATTGAAGGTGTGTGTGTGCGTGTGTGCGTGTGTGTGTGCGTGCATGTGTGTGTGTGTCTCCGTCACGCTCACAGAAACATGTCACGAGCACATTT
>CAAKHG010030735.1:0-20119 GCA_901007715.1 Dactylopterus volitans | reverse complement strand
AAATCATTTCATTTTCAGTTTTACTACAAATAATTGGACAAACGGCTGAATTTAAAGGGGGATAGGAGATCCAAATTCTTTGACATATCTGAATGCTTAAAAATTTAACGCAAGTTACTTACCCCAGTAAGTAGTTGCTTTTCATGCTTTACTTTTTGTGAAAAGTAACTAATAACTATGACTAATCATTTTTTACAGTAACATGCCTGTCAGAGCTATGGTTATGGTCTGGTGAAGGGTAGGAGCAAAAAAAAAGGATTATATTAACCATGTTTGGGGCTACTATGAGCGATTTATCGTAACTCACACTGGCTGCTAAACGACTGCGTTTTGATATTTCTGAGGTTGAGATCGCTGACGATGGATCAGATATCTGATGTTTCAATGTTAGTGAAAGGATGGAATCAACTATCACCGAGAAAAGGTATCTTTTCAACTTTGTTTTTGGTGCTTGGTCATAATTTTGAGGTGTGAAAGGAGGATGGTGCGTTTATGGCCGCAGGAGCTAGCAGCGTCAGCGTGAAGGATCTGACTCCCACCTTTCTCAGGTTTTAAACAGACATTTGTAAACTAGACAGTATAATGAAGCCAAAACACCTCCATCTACCCTGGTGGATGGCGGCAGCGTTTATGACGGCAAACCCCGCCTCCTCCGTGTTAGTGGGCGGGACTTGGACAAAACTAAAATAAACTAAGAAATTTCAAAGATGGTTTCTGTCATTTCAGGTAGTTGTTTTTAATCACGCTGATATTTGTTCATGTTTTCTGATGCGTTCGGTTTCAGCTAGTTGATGCTCTAAAAGGGGGCGTGGCTTCCTGACTGACAGCTGCTCTGAGTGACATCCAGGAAGTGGTGGAGGCGTTTACAGACGTGTGTTTAGGAATCCTGCATGAGAGTGGAGAGGACGCGGAACACTGACTTTCTTTCTTATAATCGTTATTGGCTGTTTCAAACCATAAAAACTAGTTTCTAATGGTGAACTGCTCACTGCCGACTGAGGCGGGTGGGGCTTAGACTGCATGATGACATAATCATGGCACCTCACCTCTTCAACAACAAACAACAGTTATTTCAGTTTTGGGGCAATGCCACCAGTTCCTCAGAATTGTGAGACTCATGGCTCCAGGGCTTGTCGGGTTTTTGTGGTTTTACTCGTCATCATATCATGTTCTTACAGCTGTTTTCACGTGTTGTTTTGACGCCTTCATCAAACAGCTAATCTTATTTACTGTTATTGCTGCTACCATTATCACCATCACTGCACTGGAGGATGACATATGGCTCAGACAGAGCAGAGAAATGTCAGGCATTTAGCAAAAGGCCGTGGTCTTTATTACACCACAATAAATGACACATGTTCAGGTTTCAGAAGCAGCTTTAGTGAAGCCGACTGAGAACAAATCCATCCCGAAGGGACAAATGTCATCGTTCCAAAACATTTAATGTCCGTTGCTGCAGTGCCAATATAAAACATGCAACCCAAAAATGCACTGAAAGGGTTTTCCACTTCATCCAACCTAAATCATGACATATTACAAAAAACAATGCTCAATGATGTGATACTAATTATTCCCACATTTTATCACAAAAACAGTCTTATAAAAACGTCCCTTAAATGACCCGAGAGAAACACAATTGTTCCGCGCTTCCACCCCCGTCAGATTCCTGCTTCTATACAGCTCTTTCCTCCATAAATTCTCAGTTTCAGGCTGCTCAACACTGACCATGGAGGGTTCCTCTGTTACATACCTCATCAGGAAGTACTGGGTATCCGGTGAGCTGGGAAGCTGGACGCAGGTTCCCCTTCCAGCTCACGCTCATAACACCAGTCATCTTTAGAACCCTGTAAACATGCAGATAACCTGCACAAATTAGAAGTTTACATCGTGTCACTTCCACACGGCCTCTTGGGTTACATGAGGGGCTCTCAAGGCCAGGGTCCGGGACCCCCGAGGTCGGGGTCCGGGACCCCGGAGCACCTTCAGAGGAACATTTGGAGTTCGCTTTTCATGAAACACCAGTGAAAGCATTCCGGACTCAACCTGTGTAAAATCTGGCTCAGCAGCACTGATCCGGCCTCCAAATACAGTTTTTCAATCATAAGAAACACAGGCTACGTGTGGTGCCTCCTACTGACAGACGGCTGACACCACACGCGATGTCAGGTGCGACTGTGAGGGATTGTGGGAAACCCCCACGTTCACTACTCGATTGGCAAGTACTGCTATGGCTGCATCAGTGGCTTACCAGACACCCTCAACTGCCCCACAATGCATTGCTTCGCTTCAAACAACGCGACAGTGGCTGTTGAGACTGATGGTACTTTTCACTCTAACACTTCATCTGCAGCTTCAATTGATTTCTCAAAAGAATTCTTTTGAGAAAGTCATCATGTGGATTCCTGATATGAGGTCAGTTTACCCAAATAACGTCCGTTTAAATACGATTTCCAAGATTTATCAACCTAGTAACAAAGACAGTACCACAGGTTTCCAAGATAAAACCCATAGTTCCAAATAATAAGCCTGGTGCTTTTATTTTGAAGAAAGTATGTGCAATATAAATAATCAGACAAGTTAACTTCCAGCTGGTGAGAAAGCCCATTTACCATTTACTTCATTTTAAATTTCACTATACTGGTGGTTCATTTAATCCATGAAGTATGAGTATGTAGCAGTAAGATGTAGTAAATAAAGTATAAATATATAGTCGTTAGTACATGGTGCTACTTCATGTAGTACTACTTGTAGTGCATGAAGTAGTACTGCATACTGAGGTACAAGTATGTAGCACATGATGAGAAAGTAGTAAACGACGCATACATGTGCAGTAGTCAGTATATTAGTAGAAAGATTCAGCCAGTCTAATTATGATTTTTCATTAACGTTTTAACACTGGTGTTTAACTAGCGTCTGATATTTTTGAAGAGAACCGTGTGGATGTGCTGCTGCACAGATTTCTATTCAGCTCTTAAGTGACAGACCTGTGGTGGATCAGTGACGCTGGGTCAGACATCACGTGATGCCCGACATCTCCAATCTGATCAGGATTTATAATAAAGATAAAAATGTCATTTGTGTCCTTAAAAGTTTTACTAATGACACCATTTCCTGTCTTACTGTTTTCCTAAAAGCAGGAAACATTCACGTTGAGCAGAAAACAGGATCTCGTCTTAAAGCATCGTTTTAATGAGAAATAAAGTTCTTATTTTAAAAAAAAAAAGGTGTTCCTGAATTTCTCACATTTTGGCTTATTTCCTGGTCATTTGCTTGTAACCGCTGACTACTTTCTTAATCTCTTCTAACTTTGCACAATTTTACAAATAATTTACTAACTTCACCAGTTGAAAAACAAAAAGAAATTTGCAAAAACATTAAACCAAATCAAAACTTGCAACCAAGTGGTAAATATTAAAGAGCGCGTGTGTGTGAGTGTCAGCTCAGTGACGCAGGATCAGGTATGTGGCGTCAGGTGTTGGTGGAGGTGGTCTGAATCAGCTGGACATCTGCGGACAGAAGCGTCAGCCCAGATGGAGGTCTGAGATCGCTGAGAGGCAACTTCAGGGTCCAGAACAGCGAGAAGGTTGGAAACTGCTGTCATGTTTAGTGACGCGGGCTCAGACGTGATCCTGTTACGCATCCACGACTTTGTTCATGGGGGTGATCGGGTTTCAGTTCCAAGCTTTTACAGGACGCTGATGCAGACTCGGCCGTCTCTGCTGTTTTTGGGCAAATACATGTTCCCGCCACCACTTTCGTCAGCCATACTGAGATCTGCACGTTCCGCAAAACCGCCGCCGCACTTGTCAATCAGGCCACGTTTGCCCGGCGTGATCACGTCATCATCCCCCCCGTCACGGTGGAATTGCACCCAATTCGGATGTGCAGATCTTCCTAGACAAAGAGAGCCGAGCTGTGATGGTTGGAGGATGTGTGACGATGAGGAGATAAGAACAGACGGTGAAACTGATCGGCGGCGTGACTGTTTGGCACCGTGACTGATGCTTCGCCGCTAATCCCTTTCCGGGTTGGTGGAGATGAACTGCACCGAGGAAGGAGCACAACAAACCTCTGCTCAGGAGGTTAGAGTGGATCCAATGGCTGCTCAGAGCTCCCACGGCCGGCCTGGTGATAGCCAATCAAAAAAAAAAAAGAAAAAAAGGAAAAAAAAGAAAAAAAAATACTGTCTTGTCCGGTAAAACAGCAGCAGGCAGCCAATCAGGAGCCAAGTGCTGGTCTGACATGCTTGAGCGGGCTACCTCATGCGGCGCCGGTGGCTGCGAGCTGATGCGCTCTTACTAACCAGCGTCTAGCTTCCGTGTTGAAGTGCTGAGGAGGTCTTTACTCAAGGTAGAGGCAGACAGAACCAGGACCCCTTCAGTCCTGATGGGTCTTCTCCTGGATGAATTTGTATTCGTACTGGAAAAAAACATCAAAAAAAAAAAAAAAAATCAGAGGAACATTTAAACACAACTGCAGAATCCACTAATGACCCTGACGCTTACATGAGCCATTTCTGCTGCAATGCACCCTGGGAAAACATCAGCTCAACAAAGTTCGGGTGAAACCGAGCATGCGTGCGCAGGCTTACCAAGGCCAGCTGCCGCCCGATGTTCCCCATAGTGATCACCCCCGCGAAGAAGATGCAAGGAAGCCAGGAGCGGATGTACAGGAAGTCTGGAGACGTGTACCTGGGCAGGGAGGACGCGCGTTACTGCAGCGCGTTACGGCAGCGCGTTACGGCAGCAGCGCGTTACAGCAGCACGCTCACGCGCTCACTGGTCGGCCTTCATCGAGCACATCCAGGGCCCGACCCTCGGCCACACTTTCATGCACGCACCACTTATGTATGCGCGAATGGACGATTTTGGTGATGAACAGTAAAAATGACAAATTTCACCATTTTTCTAAAAAAACCGAAACCCTAACTTCACAGAATGCATGGTTTTGTAATGGCCATGAGATTTTAAAAAATGAGGTTTTAAAAGGGGCTCAGTGGGACGTTTTTGTCCTCTCATGACTTCGGTGGGTGACAATTTTGTTTCAGTGTTCTAAAATTTGAATTCCAAAATTGTGTCAAAAAAAGAGACTAACAAAAAATTGTGCCATATGCACTTACAGACAAAATGAGGGTCAGGTGAAGAGGAAAAACAGTGATGCGCGAGGGCTAATCTACACCTCCTCTGACTCCAGGGGTTCACTGAAGGACTTTGCCATCTATTTTGCAGCTGGAAATCTTTGGTAAAAGGAAAGATTAATATTTCTATTGTAAGAGGAGACAAAAAGCCCACTGAAAAAAATGCTCTTTTGGTTACCACACCTGAGGAGGTGTGGCTAATTACTAGAGGCGCGTCCCAGAGCTGCGGTCTACGTATATAATGAGGGTGGGTGTGGCTTATTACTAGAGGCGCGTCCCAGAGCTGCGGTCTACATATATAATGAGGGTGGGTGTGGCTTATTACTAGAGGCGCGTCCCAGAGCTGCGGTCTACGTATATAATGAGGATGGGGGGGGGCTTATTACTAGAGGCGCGTCCCAGAGCTGCGGTCTACGTATATAATGAGGGTGGGTGTGGCTTATTCTGGAAAACGTCGTCTGACTCTTTTCCTGCGCTCAACTGTTTTCTAGTCCTCATACTTGCATGTGCAGCACGTATAGTAAGATAATACAAGTTAAAACTTAGCTAGGCAGCTTTTTTTATGTCTTTGGGCAAAATGCAAGTTTTGTTGCTAAAATTTAAGAATATTGTCACTTAAGTTGTCAAGAGAAAACCAAACTCCTGCTGCTCCATCACTGCTGTTTCCAGGGTTCAGAAAATCTGTCTAGAGAAGAAGTTGCATTATATTTACACTGATCAGTCATGAAATCATGACCACTGCAAGTTCAAAAGAATATAATACAACAGCCCTGCAATCAATTGAATTTTATGTTGAATTGTGATTGAATGTGTGTGAGAGAGGTGTTGACATGTTTGAATGATTGTTATTGGGACTGTAGTTTGTGACGCTGTTGTTGGACTGTGCTGGGTCACACTGGGAGGGGTCCCTAATATTCTGGTCACCCCACTCATATGCGTTATGGTGACCAAATGCACATGGTCACAAAATATTAGGGACACCTCTCAAGACCGCTTGGAAGCTGTGTCCTTAATATTTTTTCACCCTAATGCATAGGAGTGGGATGACCAGAGTATGTCACATGGCCGCCAGACACCGGGACCGATGGCGGTGGTGGTGGAGAACGTTCAAGCAACAACACCACTTTGTTTGCATGCCTCTACAGTATGAGGGTGAACAAGCTTGTGGGTGAACTTACTGGAAGAATCCGTTGTAAACCAGCAGCTGGGTGGCCAGCGTGGCCAGCAGGGCGATGCTGACCCCCAGCCCGAAGCCGCTGCGGGAGCGGTCGAACGTCCACCACAGCCCGATGGAGAGCGCCGCCAGGGTCAGAGACAGCTGGGCGTTGTTGGCAAAGTCCACTTTCTGACAGGGGTAGGAGGTCAAGGACCAGTGGCTGATACGTCAAAACTATTTATTCAGCAGCAGGAAGCAGCTGATTGGCTGGAGAGTGAACGCGTCAGTGAGCGTCGCTGGGTCAGAAATCACCGACACCATCATGGCAGAACCTCTGCATGAGTGAATGAGGTAACTCGAGATGCTGCTGACCCACTGAAATACAGTTCAAACCTCAACTATCACCATCATCTGTGGGCAGATAAACATTTATAATGAGCCATTTTCTCCATCTTCAGGTTAATCTCCCCTGACTGTATTTGATGGTGGTGACCTGCTTGCGATCGTCGCCCTCCACAACGTTCCACCCCCGTGCAGCTCGCCGTGTTTACCAACACAAGCAATGTCCGCACGCCGGCACTGGACGAGGTTACTCACTTGCTTCTGTCTCGGTTCCAGTCCAATCGGACCACTCTGCTGTCTGGAGACATCATCTCTGTCTCACTTGTTAGCATCCAGGTCTAAGCTGGAGGGAGTGTCCGTTCATGAGGGCATTGAAGGGTTGAGACGAGCTGTATTTGAAAAGTGCCCAGAGACGACTTCTGTCATGATTTGCTGCTAAATAAAACAAATTAAGCTGAATTGGAGCCCCAGCTAGTGGCCGGTGGCTGCATAACATCTCAAATGCAACAATTAACCAGCATCGTACATTACGCCGGTCACTGATTGGTACATGTGACCTTCCATTAGATTCTTGCTGGCTCCTGCTTACATCACCGACTCACCAGATATCCAACCTGCCGGATGTCTGGAATGAGTCAGCAAAGAGCTACAGTCACGAGAGCCAATGAGAGTGATGGACACGGCGTGAAGGGAGTCCAGGGGCAGTCGGTCTATAGTAACTGAAGAAGCTGAATCACAGGGACTGCAAGACTGGCTTTGACATGGAGTAACTGTTTTGTTCTTACAAGAGGACGATACCGGCTGCAACTATGCCCGGCACTGTGGCACTACGTGGTTTTACCAGCAATGTGCCTGGACAGCAGCACTGAACGTGCCGAGTAACCATCTTTACTGGTGGATGCGGATTCACACATGGCATGACGTCCACCGGCTGTTGGAGCTTAGCATTGTGATGCATTGTGGGTTATTTGGAAACCTCCAATAACAGCTAGAGTTCTGTTGGACTGTGGAGACTCGGGTCACAATAGAGTAAAGAGGGAACAATCAACAGACAGAAATGGCTTTTTCTTCTTGGCTGACATTTCAGAACCACCCAACAGCATTTCTATTTGGTCATTTCCACGAGGAGCATGATGGGAAATCATCCGGTCATAGTCATGCAATGACCCCGCAAGATGGCCAGGTTTTGCAATGCCTTTGTCTCTGTGCGAGGGGCGTCCCGAGCAGATGGAGCAGACGTTCAGACACCGGAAGTCTAACAGCACACACACGAAGCTTGAAGGATACGGCGCTGGCGTGGTTGATTCCCACAAACACCGCCACGCAGCGCATCACGCTGGACCACTCCCGCTTGAACTTGTGCGGCTCGCCCAGTCGTCTGTCGATGCAGGGGTACAGCAGCCCGATCATCGCTGAGGGCGGGAAGAGGCAACACATGACAAGCGGAAGGCGACACGAGCTGCTCTCGCTGCCGTGGCTGCTCGGCCAACATGTCTGGTGGTTCCGTTCGGCGTCCGTGCTACTCTGATGCCAACATCACTTAAAAAAAATTTTTTAAAAACACACATGCTGACATGGTCTTTGACAGGTTGACTGTCAGTGCTTGAGAATGACCTTCTTTAAATGGTGCAACTATATCGTATGTTTTCAGACACCATGGTTGTTGGGACACCAGAAGATTCCTCTGAACTGAAGGAATGAATAAATAAAGAGGATTCACATATATGTACTTCAGCAGGGAGTTAATGTTATTTCACTTCCCCCATACTGCAACCGAGAAGATCATCTTTCACATAATGCAGGGAATAACAACTAACTGCAGCGATTCGCATCCGCGCTCCCATCCTGATCACCCCTGACCTCACTAATGTGGCTTCACAAGTAATTATTTTTTGCACTGTCAACAAAATGTAGAAGTCCTGCCCTGGGGAGGTAGGCGGAGGCAGAAGGAGGGAGGGAGGGAGACAGAAAGAGAGTGGGGGGAGAGGGAGAGAGCGTGTGTGTGCGCGCGTGTGTGTGTGTGTGTGTGTGTGTGTGTGTGTGTGTGTGTGTGTGTGTGCGCGCCTGCGTACGTGTGTGTTAGCAACAAGTGGAAGCGGCTGGTGTGTCTGGGGAGGAAGACAGCCTGGGGTTGTTGTGCTTTGTTGGGAGCCGCCTGGGAGTCGGCTGCACTTCCATCCACAGCTCCAAACCCCAGGGAGCCGGATTTTAATAATGGCCGGCCGAGCCTGGTGGGCACGCTGCGCATTCATATGCAAGACGCGACGCGCGCACTCGCACAAATGTGAGCGCGCGTGTCTGCGTGATAACAGGTGGTCCGTACTGGTGTACGACATGTTCCGGGATTCATATTTCTTCATCTTCGGAGACTGGAAACATCTCGTTAACTTGAATCAATCATAGCATCTAATAGGGAGACTCAGTGGAACTCCGCTATCTCACGGTTAGCTGTGTTTTAGGATTCGTGACTCAATCACCAGCATCTTTAGTCGATTACGATTCAGAGGCTGCAATTGTGGATAAAATGATCATCGATGCATCTGGATGCATCTTTGTTCCTCCCTGTGTGATGGTCTATCATCACGTGTTCCAGCTCTCCTACCAGCGTTCTCCAGTGGTTCCATGACTTGGGTTCTGGTCTGGTTGTAGAGTGTCGGATCGCCCTGTCAGTAAAATATCTTCTAGTCTGACATTGCATCTCAACATCGTATGAAAATCCTGCTTCTCAACCAGTGAACACGGACGCAAGTGACAGAGTCTGTGATTGGCTCCGCCCCTTCCCGAGCGGGCGTTAGCTCTGGCGCGGCTGCTCGATGCTCCTCTGGTCGGCAGCAGCTCCGAGCGGGTGTTTGTCTTCCTCCTCCGGGTGGAAACGTGTAACATGGTTTCTCATGTTCGTGGTGTTCCAGCAGATCTGAGCTGAGTTTGACATCAACTGTCATATTGTGGCTCGTGTCCTGATACTTTTTCCCTTCAACGTCATAGAAGCCCGGGTGCTTCCATACGCCAGCTGTTCCTGCAGAGGGCGCCGCTCGGATTTCATGCTCCCATCTTGTGTCTCTGTTGTCTGCCGCCATCGACTTGTCAGGGAGCCGCACTTCTTTGTTCCACCTTTTGTTTTCCATCAAAATCATGTCATTAATTAAAATTTAGAAAATCAGTTTTTGATTTTTGTTCATTGATTCAGACTGCAACTGAGTATCCATGCCTAGTCCTTATTCCACTAAGTGGAATAAACGTGTAACATGGTTTCTCATGTTCATGGAGTTTCATCATATCTGAGCTGAGTTTGACATAAACTGTCATATTGTCTTCATTCCACTCAGTGGAATAAAGACTAGACATGGATTCTCAGTTGCATTGTGAATGTCACACAACTCTGTAGTTTTGATAAAGACTGTAGAAGAAGAAAGAGTGTGAGATGGAAGTTGACACTCATCACTTGTGCGTTATTTTCACCTGATCAGAGCAGCTGCAACGTTTGCTGACATGTTTTGTAGCGTTGGAGCTGAGCGCTCAGCCACAGTGGTCAGAGAGACTCACTTCATAGAAACCTGGAAGATAAGCTCTCGATATGTGTGCGTGTGCGTGTGTGCGTGTGTGCGTGTGTGTGCGTGTGCGTGTGTGCATGTGTGTGTTGCTGTGTAATCCTGCAACTAATTGCAATTGTTCAAAAAAAAAAAAAAACACGGACAAACACAAATCACCTTTTGGATTTTCTTCAACAACAATCACAGTTCTCGTATGGAAAACTAAAGTGTGTGTCGCCTCAGTAAACTCCGGTCATCCGTTTTCAGGATTGCACACAATCCAAACACTTGTTATTCCTGTGCAGTTGTTTCCCTCCAGCAGCCAATCAGGTAGCAGCTTACATCCATGTCTAACCATCATCCATGTAGTGAGACTCTGGATGAATTGAATATCATCACTCCATCATCTCATCCTATTCGACATTTGTCTACCATGCTGTCATCGTTAGCATATGAAATATCACATACACAAGAATGATGCAGGTCACAATGACTCTGACCTTTGACTTTTTGGATACAAAATGCCATTTGGGGCATTTTTGTGAACTCTGGTCATAATCCAACTAATTCATTGAGAGTTATGGCCAAAAATTGTTTTTTGTGAGGTCACAGTGACCTTGACCTATGACCTCTAACTACCATAATCTAACCAGTTCATCCTTGAGCTCCTGTTGTCTCCAAGTGTTTGAAATATCACGTTCAAGTGACGATTCTTTGGATTGAAAAGACGTAAAAACAGTCTCACTGAGATATGGAGGAACACCCCACGTGCCCAGTGGGCATTCATGCACGGCTCCCTTCCATTCTACAATCCACCGCATGTCACGGCGGAACATTAGCACGCCGCTGCCTGTGCGTCACGTAGCGCCAGTGGTGCGTTCATGTACCTGAGGCCGTGCCGCAGCAGGGGGGAACCCACCAGGCCGACGAGAAGATACTGCTGATCACATCTGGAGGGAAGAGCGTCACGTTCCTCTGCACCTGAAGTAAGTTGAGCACCAGGGCCAGGAAGACCCCCACGGAGAACAGCATGGAGCCCCGGATCACCAGGTTGGTCGTCCTAGCAAGCGCCGGGATAGATAGGAGACACAGGATGTGCTGCAGTTTGACGGTGGTATGATGAAAAGTAGAGCCTCAACCCCACCTTCTCTCCATCATCACCCCCTGTGGTGAGGTTGCTATGCCAACCACAGACATGACTCCTCACACAGCTAACCTGTTGGTGATGACTGAGATGTAGGGCCCCTGGGAGGGCGGCGGCGGCGGCGTCTGCCCAGGAGCCGACCGCTGCTGCTGGACACTGGTTGCTGTGCTACTGTTCATGGCTGTCAGCGTTAGCGACATCCGCGGGCATCGCAGAGTTCCCAGGTGACCTGGAAAACCTGGAAATTCAGACACTTGTTTTAGAGTCAAATTCAACCTCGTTTTAATCTGTGCAGAGGCGAGAAGAAGGATCTTCCATCAAAAAAATGAATAAATTATCTTTTAAGAATTAAGAACAGCTGGGTCAGGGCATTGAGACCAGCATATTACAATTTTTAGGCCGGCATATATTTGTTGACATATTTTTCCTATTGAGTACTGTATTCATAATTTAAAAATAGGACAAGTCTGTATGTAAATGCTTATATTTACTTACATGTTCAAGGTTGTTATGGCAATACTGTATCATTGGGGACAGTTTAACGGTATGAAACAGTGGACATAGCCCAACCTGAGCGGACGACGCACAAATACATACAAATACATACAAATACATACATAAGAACCTTTGTTCACGCCGTTACAAACGCCTGTTCTCATCTGCTACTCCACGTCAAAATGGCTGCAGTGAAAAAGGTCCGTACACAGTCAGGCACCATGAAGCCTCCCCGGGCGAGTGTTAGGGATGCTCTCTGAATGCCGCGTAGGTTTCGATAGTTCCCGCTCCGTAACCTTTAGTAATGGCAGCAGCTCAAAAAGTCAAAATAATGGCAAACTCCTGCCCTCCAAAACCGACACATCCAGCAAAGTGTGGCCAACCCACAGCTGGCGATTAAAGCCGGTGAAACGCTCCTCAGGTCTGTTCTTCATGTCCCGCTTCCTGCTCCACTTCCTTCAAGAATCCGGCAGCAGCACACAGACGTGGGGAGAAGCTTCAGCTCCGGGCCACAGCTGAACTCTGGATTCAGCTGGGTTCGGGATCAACTCTCAGATTAATGCCAATTATAAAATGTTACTCTGACTGGGCTGCAGATGTGGCTCGATCATGGTGCACAGCAACGACTGACGGCGAGATTCTAGGAGGGTGAATAGCTGCCATGTGTTTGTGAAAAAGTTGATTCTGGACCCAGATAGACGGATTCACACAGACGGCGTGACTGAGGAGGAGCCTGCAAGTTCTGCTGGGTCCTGGTTCTGTGTCATGTGTCATAGAACGCTGCTGCCTTGTGTGAGTCCAGTCATTTCTAATGGTAGTGCTGGTAACGGTGTCAGTAATGCTAGTAGCGGTGCCAGTAATGCTAGTACCAGAGGTGCCAGTAGTACCAGAGGTGCCAGTAGTACCAGAGGTGCCAGTAGTACCAGAGGTACCAGAGGTGCCGATGCCGCCTGACGTCGTGAAGCCCAGCAGGTGACTGCTGAGGCGGGTTAGGTAACCCCCGCGGCTGGGGCCGCCTTCGCCTCCGTCCAACCGCGCTCACATGCAGGCGTCCATGAGTAAATAACCAGCAGCGCGGTGGACGGGTCACCTGGCGCGACTGCGCCGGTGACGTAACATCTGCACGTTGATAGTAACGAGATTACTCGCTCTATACTCAACTCCTACAACCGGCAGCCGCTTATAAACACGTCGACGCGAAAGCTCGGTTCGCCGAAACAGCCCGAACGGACAGCGAAGGAGTTAGCGGACGTGTTAGCTTGCTTAGCTAGCTGGGATCTATGTGCACTAGCTAGCACGAACCCGCCGCTAACCTGCGTCTGTCGCTGAAAGACCGTGACGCGGAGGGGGTCTCTCACCTTATGACGATGAATCCCCGCCACGGACACGTCTGTTCATCTCACGCGGCGGTAAAAACGCCGCAGGACGCGAGACGCCGCGCTGCTCCGCTTGAAATTAGTAATTAGCTCGGCGTCCCCACGGAGGCTGCTTCCGGCTGTCTGCGCGCTGAATGGGCAGCCAATCAGCGCTTCGGGCCGTGATGTCACCACGTTACACAAAAGCTGACGTACCACGTGATCAGGAACTCCCCTCCCCCGCGCCTCCCTCCTGTGGCGTCATCGCACATGCACCCACAGCTGGATGATCCATTTTAACTCCAGTCATAGACGAGTCCACCAAGTAGAAGTATATAAAAGTAGTATGAAAATAATAAAATGCACTGTCATGAGGTGTTTTTGAGGTGGCCTGATTGATTCAAATTAACAGATTGTCAGGTCAGCCAGCCAATGGGCTGCGTGCTCATTCACCGCTACTTATTTGATTTGTGCTGGAGGGAGGTCTAATAAGCTTACAGCGGTGCAGAGGTGGGAGAGAGTCACCGTGGCGACTGGATCACCTCTAATCCTCGGCCCCATTTACACCCCCATTCGTATTCAGCGTGCCGAGGCCCCGCGACTCATGATGGGCTTTCAGGGATTATATATCTGGCTGCACAGTAGATTGAACATAAACAGGCCGTCGTCCCGCCGCGGCTCAGACTCCACTTTATCATTGTTTCCTCGAGTTCTCATACGCAGGATTAGACGTCCGCGAGGATGTTCCGGCCTGCCTGGTATTACACCGACGACACGGGGAAACACGCAGAACGGCGGCGGGAGGCGGCAGTCGGGATTAACGTCGAATTACATGACATCACGTTTGCAGTTTTTAGGACTGAACGCCGCATTTATTCAATTAAAGAAGAGGCGACGGGGTGCAGTGAGGAGACATGAGCAAAGACTGAGAGGATTTAAACCATTTTGCACATAAAAGTGGCTGTTTCGTGGATATTTCTCATATTAATAATGTTTGTGTCTGTTACATGCTGCTCTGCTACAAAGGAGTGCTTTACTGTTCATTTACACTTAATGTAGATTCCATTGATGTGTTTACATATTTGATTTTTTTTTAGATGGTTCATATTGGGTCTATTTGTATTTAGTAATATTTCGTTATATTCTTTGTCACATCTTGGTACTTCTGGAGTACCAGAATCGACACGTCCTGTGTAACCGCACACGCCGCACACATCATCAGTCCTGAGACCCGTTAGCATTTCGCTGCTCTGTGTTGTTTTTCGAGGGGTCCTTTTGTCCCCCTTTGATGACGTCATGGGCCGGATAGAGACGGTCCTCAGACCGGGTCTGGCCCTCGGGCCCTATTTTACCCTGCATGTGCTTGGGAATACACAGATTACAGCTGCTGCGATTGAATTATTCTTATCTGGTGGGATGACTCAGCGGCCGCTGTGGCGGCCCGGTCGCGGTCCCGTGAGACTCTCACTTAACCCCAATAATTAGGGCGACGCGAGCTAAGAGGAGGGTTTAGGGGGATTTCAATTAGTTGTCAAGGGCCACTCGGAGGCCCCCTGGAAGCGCCGCGGCGCGGCCTCGGATACCATTCATCATCCTGACGTCGCCGAGCGCCGAGGGTCTTTCATTACCACGGCAGAGAGTCCCGCTGTCGGCTCGCTCGGTGCGGACGTGAGTGATGGCGTGCACAGGGAGGGTCGTGGGTGTGGACGATGATGGAGGGGCGGGGCCGGGTCCTCGTCATAAATATCGTCCCCACTGGACCGTGGCAGGTCCCGGCTGCAAAATAATAGGCCCCGTGACCTCTCTGTTGTCTATAATTAACCTCTAACCCCCCTCCCTCGAAGCCCCATCAGCCAATCGGGTGTCCTGATGCGCGGGATGCCATTTGTGGGGGCCTCTCAGAGCGCCACCGCCGCTTCTCCACCGGCAAGGCACAGGCGTGAAATGCGAGAAACAAAAGAAAATGGCTGCTGCTGCGAGTCACACGTTCGGGGTGACATCGGAGCAAAGTCGCTTCTCCTGGTGTTTGTTTGTTGGGAGAAATGCGGCGACGCCGGAGTCGCAAGGGCGAACACAAATAAATCACAACTTATATCCACTTCCTGCCTCCATCTTTTGTCAGGGCGAAGAATCCTCGGTTCAACAGCGAGCGTGTTACAACAACCCGGACGCCCTCGGGGCGGGCGGCGAAAAAATGCGTGGATGCCTCTCACAGCCGGCGCTCCACATTCCCTTTGTGTCCCTTTGTGTCTGTGGATCTGCACTCGGGTCTCGCCAGAGAAGCAGGGGCGCCGCCACCGCGCCGCCGCCGCGCCGCCACGCTCGCCGCGACAATGACACGTCCGGGCAGCAAACGGCAGCAACGGTAAACAGCGGCGAATCACAATAGAGAGTCAACGGATCCCCGGCGGAACACACGGCGAGGACCGCGCCGCCGCCGCCGCACGCCGCCGCACGCTACTCGTACTGAGCCGGCGGTTATCAGCGCCGATTCTTCAGGACTGTGAGGGGGAAAAATGCAAATGGCCTGGTAGCTGGCAGCAGCACACACTCTGCCAGTGTGTGAGCGTGTGTGTGTGTGCGCGCGCGCGCGTGTGTGTGTGTGTGGCATATTGAAGGATAATGACAAAGCGGCCTATATCCCCCGTGAGCAAGCCTGCGGAACAATGATTACAGATTGGCCGGTGTGTCCTCAGCATCGCCGGGGACTCGTATTCTAATGCTAATCACAGCTGCCGCCCACTGAAATCTATCTGCAGCGGCGAGGCAGCAGGAAGCAGGCAGCAGGAAGCAGGAAGCAGGAAGCGGCGTCCCGCTTCGTGTTCAGACCCGAGCGCACTGAGACTCCTCAGCGGAGGGGGACCCAGCAGGAACCCGGCCAGGCTTCCTGGTGGTCCTCGGCCCGGCTGGGAACGGTTCCACTCGACTCCCAAACACAAGAATCCCAGCATCATCAAAATATGGTTACGCAGAACATAAATTAGAATACAGTTTTAATGCAAGTCTTCTCCTATTTTACTTCTATTTTCAGATTTTCTAGTAATTCTTTTTTTCCCCCGTTTATTCCCCACATTTGTAAAATAATTTTCTTGGAAAATGACCAAAACAAAATTGCACTTTTAACAGGAAAAAAATTTTTTTTTTCAATTCTTGCTTATTTTTGTGTTGTTGGGTTTTTTTTTAAATACTTTTATCTATTTTTGCTAATCTTTGTGGAATAAATCAAATTGAGGTCCTGAGGGAGTTAGCACAAAAAAAGCCCTTGTATGAATTTTGCAAATAATGAGCAGAAAAATACAAGTTGAGGGGCGGGGTGGCAGTAACACAGGGATATTCAACATGTGGCTCGGGGACCGGTGGGAGTCCTCGAGGGTCTTCTTGGTGGTCCTCAGCCGAACCAGAAATGTTCAGTTTCCCTTTTATTTAAACACGCAAATCCAAACAACCTCACAATATCCAGTGGTTTTCTTGCCAAATTAAAAAAAAAACATATTCTGCTCCTCATTTACTGATAATTTTTGTCCTAATTTGTGAGTAATTTTCTTGCATTTTTTTTTAATTTTCTTTTGTTTAAAAAAATATTTGTGAAAGAAATCGAGTGAATCTTGTTGGGAAATTTGCAAATTACTAAACCGCTAAAAAAAAAACCAAACCTTTTAGACAGGTAAAACTATTATGGTTATAATTGTTCATGAATTCATATTTTTGAGGTATATATAATTTTTTTTTTATCTTGTGTTTCTGAAAAAAAATCACATTAATTTCTTTGGAAAATTTGCAGAATTAACACTGAACATGTTTTGTTTTTGTTGTTTTTTAAAAAGAGGCTTTTAAGAAAAGTGGAAAAACATGATCATTTAGAGCAAATATTTTTGCAAAGTCAAATCAAAGATTCTTCAGTGGATTTCTGGAGTTTGTGCAAAGCTTCTGAACATGAGGACGCGTCCTCTCAGGGGTCCAGAACCTGAGAAGCCCGCGGGAGATACAGCAGCAGCAGCGGAGGGGGGAAGCCCAGCAGCAACCAGAAACAGGGACCCTCCAGGAGACCTGCAGGATCTTCTTGGGGGGTCTTCAGCCAAATGAGGATTTCAATTTTATTTCAATAAATCAGACACGGTCACAATAGAGTTTTCTTGCCAGTTTTAAAAATGCGTTTTGTTCCTCTTTTTTTTCTTATATTTTTTTCTTCCTAATTTGCTGTTAATTTTCAGGGCTATTTATATTTTTGCTTCAATTTTTGGGGGCTAATTTCCGATGTTTGTGACAGAAATCAAGTGAATTTCCACGGAAAATTAGCCAAACAAAGGGAATTAAAAATAATTCACTAGAAAGGCTTTAAACAAGATAAGAAGAAGAAAAATATTTCTCTTGATATTTTTAGCCTGTTTTCTTGTGCCAATTCTTATAATAAAAATAAATAATTATAATCTGTATATATTTCAATTGAATGAATTTCTTCTAAAAATGAAAAAACAAAAACAAAACAAGAATAAACGAATTAGCAAAAAGGCTTGAAAAGAGATAATAAATGTACTCGCATGTGCAGTGATGCGTTTAAGGTCGGATGAGGGACGGCGAGAAGCTCCTGAACGCAGCTGAGACTCAAATATCTCTCAAAATCACTAAATCATCAACTCGAGGGTCCAGAGCACCCGGACGCCCTGAGGAGCGGCGGTGGCGGCGGCGGCAGCGGCAACCGGCTTAACCTGTGGCTCCACCTGCTGGCCCGAAGTGGTTACCAAGGTGACGGAGGCTGATTTTTTTTGTCCTTGAGTGGCATTTTGGAGCAGTTATTGTATGAATGTTCTGCGAGGTTCAGCTTCCTCTCGGAAAGGTGGAGACACGTTTCATCTCCCTCCTCGCTGCCATTAATTGAATCACAAAGACCTGAATGGGGCTGCTCGCACGCACACACACACACACACTCAGTCACACACACACACACACACACACACACACTCCCTCCTTCCAGCGCACTTTATTTTCATTCCGAGGAGTGAAACAAGAAGGAGAGCCGAGGCTCGGTGATGCTCAGCTGCACACTCGATGTAGGTTAATGGAAGGGAGGGGAGAGCCAGCTCAGGCCGCTCTCTGATTGGCCGGCCGGCGACGCGCGGCTTCCTCCGCAGCACAACCTGTCACTGTTAATCAGCCGCCATCTCTGAGCAGGCAGCGGCGGCTATCAGAGAGCGGCGCCCGTCCACGTTCAGGACGAAACAGATGATAAATCATTTGTACGTAATTAGTGCTCAGCAAGGTTACAACTGACACGTATTTTCATCTTAATTAGGGGGGAAATTTGTTCCATTAATTTAATTTGCCGCGCGCGAGCAGCTCGGCGCCGGACTGAGTTCATCTTACACCTGTCAGGGCGGCGCCGGAGCCGGGCCTCGGATCACGGGACCGCCAGCTGTGCGGCAGAACCGCGGGGGTCACTTGATGCCTTGTTTTCACCGCCGGCCTGGACGGCGGGCGTGTCCACGCCGCCGGCACGCGCCCAAGGACGAGGTCTCCCGCTCACAGCCGGGCGCCGCCATACGCCGCCACGGTGATTGGCTGATTTAGTAACTGGAAGGTTTCTAGCGGTATCCGTGGCTGCCTCCATTACCCGCCGGCCGGCCCGCCCTCCACCCCCGGCGCTGCCTTAATGGCGTGTCCATCACATGAAGCGCAGAGACGTCAGGCTCCTCGCCGGCGCCGAGAAGCTTTAACCCAACGAGTCCACAGAGAAGCAGAGCGGGTCGAGCTCCAGCCCCGCTCAGAGAACACCGTTGCTCAGCGCGGCGTGACACGCCACACCGACCCGCCCCTCCACAGAAACCTCGCCATCCTCAGTGATGGATGGATGGATGAGGCGGCGCCGGCGTGACAAAGCTGCTGCGGTTCTGTCTCCATCCGTGCAGTTTGGGAGAAACCTCCTGAATTCTGCATTAAAATGAAAACTTAGATAACAACAGGAAGCTGGATGTGAGGTCAAAGGTGGGTGTGGCTAAGCTGGAGGAAGACCAGCAGCAGATTGGTGGTTGTCCAAGTGGGCCACTAACCAACCAGAGGAGCTGATCTGGATCACTTATATCCAATCAGCTGCTGAGGTTCCTTCACTGTCTTGAACCTGCTGCTGATCCTTGCAGGTGAACATGAGTCCCGCCTGCGTCCGGAGGCCCTCAGACTGAGCTGGGTGGTGGCGCCCTCTGCTGGAGGGGAGTCAAACAGCAGCAGACTCACTGGAACCGTCGTCGTTTTCTGGGAGCCGTCTCGTCCTCTTTGAGAATGGATAGAGCTGGTCCACGGGCTGGTTCTGGTCCACGGGCCGGTTCTGGTCCATGGGCCGGGTCTGGTCCACAGTCTGGTTTTTGATTCATGGGCTGGTTCGAGTCCACAAACCAGACTTTGCTCGTTTCAGAACACATCGCAGCACGGACGCGGGCGACTGCAGTGACCTTTGACCTCCAAAGCTCTAATGAGTTCATCCTTGAGCCTGAATGATATTTGAGCCAAATGTGAGGAAATTCCCTCCAGACGTTCCTGAAATATTCACCAGAACGGGATGAATCTGAGGTTGACCTTTGACCTTTGAGATACAAAAATGTACAAGATGCAAGTTTGTCATAATCAATAAATAACATTAAAAGTTATGGTCAAAAATGTGGTTTGTGAGATCCTAGTGACCTTTTGACCCGTTTGTGCCAGAATGAAGGTTTTCCCTCCAGATGTTTGAGATGTCACGCTGACGAGACCTGCTGGTGCATCTGTGACGTCAGTGTTCTAAGGCCAAACGTTCATGGTGATCAGGGCCGAGACTGCAGTTACTTACACCACCAGCCATAAGATTACGACCACCGCGTGTCCACCATTGAGTATAATACAACACATCAGCCATAAGATTACGACCACCGCGCGTCCACCATTGAGTATAATACAACACATCAGCCATAAGATTACGACCACCGCGTGTCCACC
>CAAKHG010030730.1:0-16912 GCA_901007715.1 Dactylopterus volitans | reverse complement strand
ACCATCACCACCATCATCATCATCACCATCACCACCATCACCACCATCATCACGTTCATGAACCAGCAGAAACGTCTCACCACTTTCATCCTGTTAGACTTTGGGCTGAAACGCCCTCCAGACGTCCTCCACATGACGAGATTTTTACTGTTTCAAACTCACGCCCACTCTCACCCCAACACACACGCACACACACACACACACGCACACACACACACACACACACATACACACACACACACACACACACACACACACACACACACACACACACACAAAGATATACACAAAGACTAAAGAAAAAGTTTGCACGGTCATTTTGATCATTGTTTGAATAACTAAGAATGGGAGAGCAAGAAATTTAGGAATGATGCTGTGTGTCATCAAAGCTCCGCCTCGTAATTCACCCTAATGGAAAATTAGAATGGGCGTTCGCGTCTTGCTCATCAGTCCAATAAAGCCCAGCGTGATACCTGATGATGAAACACACGGCACAGAGGAGGCCAGCTCGCTGGAGCTGTTGCGTTCGCTTTCACTTTCTCATCGGCATGTAGACAGCGCCCGCTGCTGGAGACGGAGAATTTAAGTAGCCTCGTAGACAGACTCGCCATCGGCCTTGAGATTCATCAGCTACTTTGTTTGTCTTTTATTCATTTATTAATTTTTTTTTTTCCATTGGTGACGTTGCAGGCCAGGCGGAGATGGTTCTGGGGACGGATCTGCTGTGTGTTCTAAATCAAAGAAAGTCCTGTTCCATAGTTACCACCTTCGCGGTTGCTTAGTAACTCTTACTTTACCAAGTAGAAAACGCACATTCAAATTGCCAGCTTCAACTTTTTTGGTGGCTCTGTGACATATGAATGCTCTGTTTCCTGTTTGGTTTGGAAAGTTGCAAGTTATGCTTCTTTCAGGCATAAGAGGTATGTTTATCCTTTAATCTTCATGTTCCTCCATGAAACACAAATTTGTACACGGCATATTGATAATCAAATAATATTAATAACAATATTCATGTTCCATTTGAAAAAAAAAAGGATGCTGATATCTGTCAAGTGTTGCATAATTGTTAGGGATAAAACGATTTTCTTGACACATTTAAATGATTAGACTTTATTTTAATAGCAAATATTGTGCCAATATTACTTAATATTCAGTTTTCAAAATAGGTTCGGTCTCGCACTCTCTTGAGATTATTTCCAGTCTAAAAAAAGTTTGTGGTTTTCTGCAAAAGCACACATCCTGTACATGTAACAGACTTTTATCACATCATTTGAGTCAGGAGGCACTTGCCGTCTTGTTTATGGGAGCTAGAAGAGGGACAAGAGAGAGCGTTAGTACAAGAGGAGAATACATGGCCAATTCCACAGCATTTCACCCTTGCAATATGATAGAAGGTAAGTCTCGAATTACAAAATGAAATGCCATTGAAACGCCAGCTGGAATATCTGCTCAAATGCTCAGTGCTCATAGCAATACAATACTGAAATTTGTATACAGTGTTGTATCTGTTTATGTTTTCCCTCATTTGGAGTAGAGGTGCAACAAAAAAAACAACAACCCAAAAACTATAATTATTAGAGAATACTTCATTTCATTTCTAGCGTGATAGAATCTCACAGAAATATAAACTTGATCTCTGTAAATAGCAGGTATGTGAGGCGGGACGTTCAGCGTGTTTTGCTGAGTGTTGATTTTGCGACCAAGCGCCACAATATTGTGCAAGCATGCGGTTCAATTTTTTTTTTTTTTTGCTTGTGAAAGTCTGAATTAAAACAGCACGTTTAGCTGAAAAGGTCGAATGCAGAAAGTGGCTGCGTAAATATTCTGATGACGTATCAACCTCAGTCGTCGTTCATTTACAAGAAGCATTTTTTTTTTTTTACCCGCATTTAAAAAAATTGAGAGATAACCTGTATTGCCTGGTTACCACCAGCTATGTGATTTCGACCTGAGATATTATTTTTAGAAAACCAAATTTTGGGGAGTGGCTCCAGATGGGAATGGCAACATTCACTGACATGATAACCTAACCATGTCATTTTTATTGATGTTGGTTACTTCCCTTGGATGTGCGTTATATGCAAGGTTTGAGAGTAGAAGGTGGAAGGGGGAAGCTTCCCCTCCGCTCACCTTAAAACTCAGGTTAGCAATTTAGATATTAGATGATATAAGATGATTTTGTGGCATAACAAGTTTGGTGGACAGCGGTGGTCCGATATCAGCATCATGACCACATAATAGATCCTTTCTGTGGAAAACCCATATCAGATTAAGAAAATATTCAAAGCAGAGAATTCCTAGGTTTTAAACATGCCTGCGGGGTGGTGGTGGTGGTGGTGGTGGGGGGGGCATTTTATTGTTCTGAATGATCCATAATCATTACTGTTCTTTTGCTCTCTCTCTGCAGCCTTTTGTCAGCCGGCTGTTTTCTGGGTTATCCCTGTATTGCTGGTCCTTTCTCTGTCTTTGAACATTTTTTGCGTTGTTTCAAAATGTTGCTCAGGTAACCAAATTCCTTGCTTCTGCAAACCGAGTGAAAGTTTTCTCCGTGTCTGGTCTTTGAGTGTGCTCTTCTATATGCTTTAACAGGAAAGAGGACATGCCGATCGAGGAGGAGAGGAAGGTACACACCTATTCACTTATTAATCGAAAAGGAAAAAATGTGTGTGGATAACTTTATGTGACGGGCTGGTTCAGGAAAAAACAATTAGAATCAAGGGTTTTTGGGTGACACCGGATTTGGTCATGTCAGCCGGGGCGGTCCTGAAAAAAACGGAGTTTGCTTTTTTATAGGGACGATATAGTTTAACACAGTTCCAATAATAACGCAACTGCTGTGCTGTACAACATCGGCAGCCCTATGAAATCCATACACATAATCATTACAGCAATCTTTTAAATGACAAACATGCCGAAACTACACCACACAGTGCGCCAAAATACAAAAAACGAGCACCGCACAACAACCACGACCCTCTGCAAGATACATGCTACTTCCATCGGGACACGAACAAGAACAACAGCATAGCTGTTCACCGGCTGCGGCGCCGGCTCATTTCTCATCTTGTTTATTTCATATCAACCGCTCGGCTCAGGTTGCTCGGGCCGGTCTGCGGCCGTAACCGGGCAGCGTGCACGTGCGAACGCGTGTGACCCTGAAAATGAAGAGATGAGGGGGAAAATAATGTCCTCTTAGGCCGCCTCTACTTTCAGAGCTCCGTGCCACTAACTGAAACCTCTCTATACAGCGTGAACAATTCAAGCCAGAGGTCCCAGCAGATGGAAGATAATCCTATTTATGGCAATGTACACTACATGCAAACAAGTAAGTGAGCCGCGCGCGTGCGTGTGTGTGTTCCTTCCTCATTACACTTTCATCCGTGCGCGCCGGTTGGGTCTGATCGCGGCGTGACTTGTGTTTCGCAGAAACTGATTCTCCACACTCGTCGCCCGCCTCCTCATCTCTGAAGGATCGACAGCGGGTCAGCGCTGACTCACAGGTAGAGATCTGTACCCCCCTTAACGAACGCTGCTCTTGTTACAGGTCCGCGTCGTTCTGTGCGTTCCGCTATTGATTTGCACGCTCTAACGCTCAGAGAAACTGAGCGTACATTATCATAAAAGCGAAAACAAAAAAACAAACAAAAAAAACAACTCACATCGAGCATCGAAAAGGGAATTAACAAGCACAAAATAAATAAGCACTCAGAAGAATCAAACTACACTGCAAACATTTTGTGTTACAGATACAAATTTGGATGATACTGGAGTGTGTCAGTGATGTAAATAGCCCATTTTACACCCACATTTCAAGTAACTTTTACTTCCAGGAATTCATTTACCCGGGTTGAAAGCGTTCCTGGTAATCTGGCATGGTTTGCGTTTCCATGGCACCCCAAAGTCATGGAGGACTTATTCAAATCAGGACGATGACGTAACGTCAAAAGATCAGAGCCCAAACGAAGTGAGGCTTGAAATGAGATAAGCAAGCTTGCAGCTGCACCTTGACTCAGACGTGGCGGGCGAGCAGGAAGTGAGGAGCGCTGCAAGTGTGTTCCACCAATCAGATCAGCGTTCAAGAATTCCCAGGGAACCTGAAAAGGCCTAGCCCCCCTATTAGGTACTAGGTTTTTCAAAATCCCGGGTAAAGTTCCTGCGGTGGGAAAAGGGGCGAATGTCAACCTTCTCACCACGAACCTGTCGTCGTTTCTCCTTCCAGTCCAAAAGTCAGGACTGCTACGCCAACCTGGCCCTGAAAGCTCCCCGGCCGCAGTCTGGCCACAGCGCTCCGCAGATACAGTACTCAGATGTCATTCATCTAGAGGAACTGAGGATGGAAGAAGGAGGAAGCACGGGCAACGCCGCCGCCGTGTCTGATCTCTACGCGTCTGTGCAAACTCACCGCACCAAAATCGTCGACACCGCAGAGAGTGCGGAGGGCTACGCCAACCATATCTGAAGAAAGACTTGTCAAACGCAGCCCTTTTTTTTTTTTTTTTTTGCAATTTAGCCTGCGACCACTTGATGGCATTCTTTGTCACTATATCAAAATGGAATCATGTATTGATGTAGTGTAAGTCCTCCCACTCTCACAACCTTACTAAATGGCACAGTTATTACCAGTGAAGAGGCTTTTTTTTTGTTTTTGTTTCAATTTCAGTGCAGATTTTGTCTGCATGTATGTTCCTTTGTTTTCGGGTGTCTTCAATGAATATAAGTCCAGCGAGTGCTTCTGTTCGAGCAAGACTGTTACTTGATTTTCTATATCTTTAAAAAAAACAAACCGGGTTCAATTCATTGTGTGGTGTCACTGTAATGATATACACTTAGAATATTAGAGATTCCTCTCAGACATGTTATAAGGCCTAAAATGATGTGCTCTGAACAACAAAAATATCAAAACATCTGGTCTTATTATTGCAAGTATTTTAACGATAATAAAACAATTAAAAAAAAACTTTATGCATTCAAGATTCACTCATCAGCCATAAAAATTAAAAACTCTGCATGTTCACCATAGAATATGGTGCAACAGCCCTGCAATAGATTCTCACTTCAGTAGGAGCTTTATGTTGAATTTTTATTGAATCTGTTTGAGAGAGGTGTTTTTTTTTTTTTATTTTAATTATTGTTATTGGGACAGTGACGCTGTATAATTTGTGACGCTGTTGGTGTTCCTAATTTTTTGGTCATCCCATTCATGCATTAGGGTGACACAATATTCATATAACCCATTCCAGTTCAACAGCATCATAAATTACAATCGTAATAACAATCATTAAGATATGTCAACAACTAAATTAAACAAATTCAAGCAAAATCTAACATAAAACAAAAAGATTTTAATACAGTTCTGTTGCATTACATTCTACTGTGAACATGCAGTGGTCATAATGTTATGGTTGATAGGCATATCTCCCAATTCAGAAATTCACTTAAATCCATTCTCAATGTTAAGCATGTGCCAAGTCAAATATTTCTGGTTTCTTATTTTTTGTCTGATTATTTGGTTCTGCCAGCTCTTTGTCTTTGCTAATGTTCAGTTTTAAAGCCACTTACTTTCCACAGTGGATTAGGGGTTTACGGCACAATCCGACTTCCCTCAAGGCAAGTGGAGAAGGGAAAAAAAAAGAGGTCAAATATGTAACAACTGTGTTGCGTTCGTTTGTTTGATGAACCTCGTTCATCAAACCTCATATATCTTTGTCATCTTTTAAACGTAACCCACAATTTTCAAGGCAGGCGTATATTATGTTTCACAACTTTGCTTTGCCACTGGCCATGATTAGATAAGGCACTCCACCACCTAAATAGTAACTAATATACTGTTGTTTGAGAAATTCTTTAACCTTTGTAACTAATGGCAGGATGGCAGATATTGCTGATTTTTGATGTTTTACACTCTTTAGTCAGCATGTTACTCTGATGTTAGGGCTGGTGTTAAAAAAAACCCAACAAAACTCTCTGGAATACCCAAGAATCAAAATGTAGTATCATGTACTTATTATTCGCCCTATGTTATAGATGAGATGTTGCCAGATTTGCAATTAATCTGAATTTACTCTGTTCACCATCAGAAAAGGCCCACAAACACTGTGCAAGAAAACGAGCTGTTGTGTGATATTGGTGATTTATTATGTAAAAATACTGAAACTGCTGGCAGGTTGTAAATAAATATACTCTATTAGTAGGAAGAAGCAGACTCTGGAAGTTCCACTGACAGCATGTGAATGTGAAAAATGGCAAACGTTGAAAGTGCTAAGAAGATTTTATTGATAAAAAAACAAAAACAACAACCCACAAAAACATTTGTTCTGCAGCCAGAAAACAAAACAAAAATCTGTTTTTGTCTTTTATTGATTCATTGCCTTATGTTAGTTCATATTAATCATGGCAAAGTGACTGCAGGGAACTAAATGGTGGAGGCAGGTTTATTAATTATTATCAATGTGTGACAAAAATGTCTGTATTATAATTTAGAACAAAATGGAACGCCGCCAGAGTAGATGGAAATAAATGGAAAACCAACTGAAGAAGCTTAGATATTCTGTCTTTCACAAGTAATCCCAAAAGGAGTCGGCCTCCAAAAACAAGCTGACATTTTCCATAACGCAGCCAAAGACACTATTCACTCTGGTCCCTCCCGCTTTGTAAATGTCCACCTGTCAAACTTTGTGTCCACAGCTTGTAACACCGGTTTCCTCGCAGGGGTTTTGTTTTCCTTCTCCCATGTCCGAGCTCTGGTCTTCCAGAGCAACAGGAGACAAGCAAGTGGATAAAACATCCAATGGCAATTAAAGTGATGTATACGGTCCTGGTGGAGCGGCTGTTGCAGGATACCGCGGTTTCTGAGGCCTCTCAAAGCTGTGCACTCCCCCAAACTTAATGGTACACTCGGATCCATAGACTCTAGGGCAGCTTCAGATGGTACTTTGAGAACGTTTATCAGTCCTTTTATTAGTCCATATTAGAGCTTTGTCAATAAAGGGCTCTTATAACTCACACCCACTTCCTCCACTCCACTTTGCAGATCATAATTGTGTACATCTATTGCCCTCATATAAAAATCCGCGGGTGTGACCATTCCTTATATGCGATTTAGGATTTACCCCAATTTGTGAAGCACGGCATACACAAAAATGAACTTTTTTTTTTAATCAGCTACCAAGGAGCATACATTTTAAAACTAAAACAGAGTTACAAATCCGAACTAGAGAATAAAATGGCTGAAAACAGCACAATCCAACTTCTTTTAGTCTGTATAGAACAAATTGAAAAGTCAAATTCTTGTGGAATGGCTTCTTGAAGTTGAAAGCAAATGGGATTTTAGGACCAGGTTCACTTCTCTAGCAGTTCCCCCCGAGTATGTGTGTTTTCTTACTTCCATTATTTGAAGTATTATGTGCATGTATGTACAATCTACACACTACTGATTGTGGCCTGGCCATCGCTTATTTTGTGAAGGGGTGCAAAGAGTCCTATCTCCGATCAAAAATCTGAAATTTGAGATGTGACGATAAATTTTTGAATGGCCGGTCAGCACCTTGGATCTCGGGACTATTACTGACTCGGAAATGGATTCAGAATTTTTGTGGAACGCACGTTATCTTTCTTTTTGGTGACGTGGTTTGGAAAGCTGCGCTCAAAAAAAAAAAAAAAAAAAAAAAGCCGGCTTCTGTGAATCAATGGCTAAATGGTTTAGTAGGCTAATTGGTGAGTCACAGCCGAACAAAGAATCCCTGTACAGCCAGACGGTCACGGCATGCGGCGCTCTGCGCTCTTTGCATAGCACATGGCAGCTTCTCCCTTCGAGATGCCGGTTTATTGCCCATAGATCTCGACTTCCTCTGCTTGTCCGGGTCCGGGTTGCGGGGGCAACAGCGACCTGCAGTCCGATTCCCATTGCACTGGACCCATGTGGTTCTTCCTGCAGGTGGTGTGGGCCTGCTGCAGGTGGGCCTCTTCCCCAGGCCTGGCTCCAGGGTGGGGAGGGCTGGACACACTGGCGCTTTCATGTTTTCCCTCCCATATACGTCTTCATGGACCGTTCCTCGTCAGACCCTTCACCAAGACCAGTTTGCCATGGGAGACCGTACCAGGGGCTGCTGCCCCCGACAGCACAGCTCCTGGGATCATTAGGACACTCAAACCCCTCCACCACGATAAGATGATGGTCCACGGAAGGGTAACGTCCAAAGATGTAAAACAAAAAGGGTATACGAATAGCTTTGTTCCAGCAGCCATTGCACACATGCACAAGTCGTGGCAACACCGCACAAAATGCTGCGGGAGCAACATTTATGTAATTATTAGAAGCTTAAATATTGTTGTCGTGTGTTGTCTGCTGCCTGTGTTGTTTAGAAAATGTGTGTCCAGTCGGATAGTCTGATTTTCTTTTGTGTTTGCAGAGTCCAGAATGGTGAAACACAGATTATGTCAATGGAAATCGTTACGAGTGGGAGGCACATTAGCTCACTGCAAACAGCTTTTCATACCATGTTTTATTCAAAGGGAATTTATAAAATACAATATATATATATGTATATATGAATACATTACATCACATTGCACTAACTCAAATTCAAGACCGTCATATGTCATTGATCATTTTACATAATAATCAGAAGCAGATATCTTACAGTCAGCTTTGGTTCATTTCAAACAACCTTTCAGCTCAGAGCTCCAATCTATTTTACAGACGTAGCAATCAGTCAGAGAGTAATTTGAAATTGGGAAATAACTCACATTTGTATTAACAGTGACAGTAAGAAAAATTACTGTTTTTTTTTGTTTTTTTTTAATTGGCTGCTCAGACGTTCTTGTTTGCCGGGGTTTGGAGCACTTCCACTCTGTCAAAGTCAGAGGGCATGTCGAAGAAAAGCTCGTCATCAAAGCAGTCTGCGTCCTCGGGGGGCGCCATGAAGGGCAGCTTCATCACTAAACCAGTTAGCAGACCACCGATGGCGGACGCCACGATGGTGGAAAAGACCGCCGCGACCTGGTAGAGCGCCTGCTCCTTTGCAGTACGACCCAAGCCAGGCTTCAACCCGGGAATCAGCTGCTGCAGCTCCAGGAGCTTTGGATCCCCCTCAGGTGGGGCGCGATGGGAAAAGATCTGGTACATGCTGGGCCCGTAGGTCTCCTCAGTGGCGAGGAGGATGGCGCAGATCCCCGCGGTGGATGAAATGAGGCCCGTGAGGCCGTGCAGGTTGTGAATCCCGCACTGATCCTGGATCCTCATGCGCCGCGCCAAAAACGGGGTCAGGTACTTGTATCCAAAAAAACAAGCGGTGCAGCCCATGATGCCCAGAGCGTAAGCAGCTGCAGGCGAAATCATCATGTCCACTGAAGCGCCCACGGTCACGCCGCCGGCCAGAGTCACATTCTGAATGTCGGCCATCGTGAGCTTGCCGCGCTTGTTGAACATGGCGGAGAGCGCAAACGCGGTTATGGTGGATGAGCTCAGGCCTATGAAAGTGTGCAGGATGGCTCTGTGCTGGTCGTCCCCCTTGAAGGTGAGAGCGGAGTTGAACGAGGGCCAAAACACCCAGAGAAACAGGGTCCCCATCACAGAGAGGATGTCGGATTGGTAGCTGGTGATCTCTTTGGCATGTCCGTCGTTCAGGCTCGGGCGGTACAGCACAAACGTCACCCCCAAGCCAAAGTAGCAGGCAAACAGGTGAATCAGAATGCTGCCACCTGCGTCATTTATTCGAATGTATTTCAATACCGCCCACTCTGTCACGGCGAAGAAGCAGATCTCCAGCACAGCCATCACCAGGAGCTGGATGGGACTGGTCTTCCCCAGCACAGCCCCGAAGGAGATGAGCACCACGGCACAGGCGAACTCCGCGTTCAGCAGGTTGATCACCCCCAGGTGGATCTTCCCATCGTAGTAAAACTGGAAGAAGCCTTGTATGAGGATCGCCCACTGGATGGCAAACGCCGCCGTCAGGAAGTTGAAGACCATCCCGCTGAAGCCGTAGAATCGGAAGAAGGCCAGCAGGCAGCCGAAGCCTATGAAGATCATCACTTGGACGTCGGCGAAGTAGGGGTAGTCGCGGTACAGCGAGTTCTCCATCGGGTTGGTCTGGTTGTTCTGCAGCCTCGCGTCGGCATTGTCGTCGTAGGTGACAAACAAAGCGAAAAGAACTAGAATGACGACCTCCAGCCCTAACACCAGCACGGGCAGACGCACCCTCAGACTTGTGGAAGCCTTCATGATGATTCTCGATGCACAGTCCAGAGACTTGCTGCCCCAGCTGCACCAACATCCCTTTATTAACTGTAGTTTATCAGATAAGCGCAGCTAATAGCATTGGGTAAAGAGCACAGCCCCACACAGGCAATGATTATTTAACACATCACATGCATCACCTTGAGACCTTGAGTGAGGACTGCACTTCAGTCCCTCATGATCCCCAAAATGACCTTCTTCTTTATGTCTGTCTATAAAAATAAATCTTTGAAAGACGAGTTCAACGCGGCGAGGATGTGGAAGACAAAACTTTAGCTCGCAGTTGCTGGAGTTAAAAGGGCACCCATTGAGTTGTTTAATGTGGCTATAAAGATCGATTGCTTTTAATATATAAATGAACTGCGGCGCCGACGAGAATTATCATTCATCTCTTTTTATGGTTTACGGTTAGATATAAATTCAATAAATGATTAAAGCCTGAGAGGTTGCATCATGAATGCCATTATTGCTGCTTTGGGTTTGCTTAATGACATTTTCAGATTTATACTGTAAGTCTTCGGGAACTTAAATGGTTAACATTAATTCCCAGCCAGAGCCTGGTGAGAGAAACATTGCATTTTCTAAAATGTCAACCATGATTTCAACGGTTTTTGCGTAAAGACAATACTGTCTTGTATCTAACCCAGCAGACAGAAGCATCGTTGATACTTAAGATAGTGTGACAAACAAGCAATCGATTAATTAAGCAATTCAAAATCTACAACTAGGGGTTTTTTTATGGTTTGTATTATCAAGCGGCAGCCCTCCCTTTCTGTCACTTCTGCAGCTGTTGTGAGATCCCTTTATGTCTGACTTGACTTTGTAATTAATAAAAAACATATAAACTGGGAATTATTGTTAATCATATATTAATTAGATCGTTTTGATAATTATGTTGGTCCGCTGCCAGTCACAAGATTATCTCTTTACAATTATTACTTCGCATGAATGCCGACGGAGGTGAATTTGCTTGACATTAATAAAGTATTCCTGAATGTGAATTTAGCTGACGGTTTACACGAACACACACGCAACATCAATTTGTGACATCGCAGCTAATGCGGAACCGGCTTGTCGTGTCAAATGAGGACCGGCGGACAACTTACACAAATGTGATGGGGAAACTGGAAGCCCTGAGTGTGAAATAAAACACTAAGAATGGAAGTATTCATTGATCCTGTATTCTTCCAAAAAAAAGGGGATTTAGGCAATTTTATGATTTTAAAGTTTAAGTCGAAAAACCACAGACTCTTAAAACCTTCAATAGGGTAGTTGTTATATGAACACAAACCTTCAGTGTTGTACCTTGGCAGGGCATGTGGTCTCGACACTTTATAAACTATCCTAAGGACACAAACCAGGGTCTAAATTTAGAAAAAAAACACTGGTAAACGCCTTTAGCGCCTTTAAAGTGTTATGTGGAAAGAATCATTGGCCGATGCCGGGACGAGGCCAGAGGGTCACTGGCCTTGGCTGAAATCCGAAAGGCCTCAAGTGACCCAACTTGTTGCTACGCGCGTGTTGAGGACTGAGGAGAATATCAGCTCAAGTTCAGTCACCACGCCGGACGCCTCCACCAGCCCAGCTCCTCAATGAACGCCCATTATTCAGGGCATGTCTGAGCGAACTGTATCTGTCTGTGTGCACGCTGATGATGTGCTGATTGGCCCACAGTTGCCTGGGACGACGGAAAGACAGAAACGCTGCACGGGTCTGGCTCTCATCACAGGTCCGGTGGCGTGCGAGATCATCATTTTAGCTCATAACATTCTCCACCAAGGAATTCATCGCCATGGTTCTCTGTGACTCCCAGACTTATACCAGTATCCCGGCAGCAGATGGGCCCTGTTTATTTCTTTGAACGGCGCTCGGTGACAGATTGAGGGCCTTCGACAAGACATGGAACAAACTGTACAAATGACTCACTGGAGTTATCATAATCTATGCGCAACAGTGGTGGACATCACTTTGAAAAATACTTTCTTCCTTGTTGCGGTGCATCTATCAGAGGCTATATGTGCTTCGAAAAACATGGGTTATTACGTTTGGTTTTGCTTCCTCATATCAAATGTCAAGATGCTTATTTCTTCACATAAAATAAACAAGGTTTAAATTAACAATCTCTGCCCCAGTCTGCCACCCCATCGTTAATTTTTTATTTTTTTTGTTTTGTTTGCAGTAGTTTTGTAGATATATATTTCCCTAAACTTGCTTGACCAGCACCTGTAGCCTTTCTTAGCCGGCCTCCCAAGAGTCTGGAACGTGACCACTCCAGGAACAAGCTTGTATCACTGAATTCAAGAGGAGTGCGGTTACTTATTTACTCATTCATTGGACACCGGAGATGGACCTAAGAGAAGGCAAAATAAATGACCATAAAGTATTAATAATTCTTTTTGTTCTTACACGGCCACGCACCACATCAATTCACCTGCATGTCAGGTGGCCTATGATCAATGCCATGCCTGCCACACAGTACTACTACATATTTATGGTGTTTGTCACTTGTTAAGTAGTTAAAAAACGAGTTATCTTTGATTGCGTTATCTGACAAGATAATGCAAGCTCAGCCGGGGAAAAGACACACATAATCAGTTTGCGAGAACAAATGGCTCTGGTCCATAGGTTACTTGGCATGGTGCTAAACCAACTGATTTAAACGTGATAGTAAGAGATGCCAACTTGGTCTGATTAATCTGATTGAAAATATAGCGGTAAAGTCTGTCCACGTCATTCTTCTTTGTCCACGGTTTGTTAAATGTAACTGCCACGGCTTTAACCATCAAAGACCCGGAAACAAATTATAGAACAAGTTGACTTTTGCGCATTTATTTAACTTTTTCTAACCTTTTCTTACGTTCTCTGGCAGTCAGCATCACTGTGGGAAGACTGGCCTCAGGCGAGTGGAAGGTTTCCTTTTACATTTGCTTTGTCTGAGAATGGATGTAAGTACCCAAACTAGAGTAATGACATTTATTAATAGAGCATATAGACTTTCAAATGAATTTTGGCATACACTCAGTCTTTCTTAGGTAAGTTATAACTAATTATAATTATACTGTGCAGATGCTTTTCTGTGAAAATAGATAATGTAATTCTGTATTTAGCTTAAAGACTAAGCACATAAAAAAATAAAAGAGGTTATGTCTCTGTGGTGTTCTTACTTCTCTGCCGGGCCTTGTTGTTATAATGCCATGAGTCCTCTAAGATCTTGTTGTTGGTGAAAGACCTCCTGCCTCTGTGGAAGTGTCCTCCTCCGGTGGTTGCTCATTACGCTTCGCAGTCTTGAGATTCTGGCACCAGCATTATGCAAGAAACGATGGCGTTTCCTCCTCAGTGTTTCATTTGGTCGACTGATCATGCAGGATTGGGGTGTGTGGATGTCACTGTCCCTTGCGCCATAGTATCCGTGGTCTCCAGGTGCCGGCTTTTTCAGATCCCTTGCTCTGTGTCTCTTGGCCGCCGGCTGCAGACGTCCCATGAGTAGCTGGGAAGGGCTAACAGGACACACAATCGCGGCCTCTGGCCTTTTTCAAAGCAGGTCTTTGACTGTTTGAACTGCTCGTGCTGCCTTGCCGCAAAATAGCATGGAGGATTTTCACAGATATAATACACTATAAGCATATTAACCAACAGAAACCAGGGGTAGGCGATGGAACAAATGTGTGTGTGAGCTGAGTCAAGGAGACATCACAGTGGTGCTCTGCTTGAAGCCTCAAAAAAGGGCTTGGTTTCTATATTTTCCACAACTTAAGGGTGACTTTCAGTGGGCTCGTCTCAATTCTCAGTTTGTACTTCCTCAATTCCCTTCTCACCACCATAAAGGATTTTACAGTCTTGAGCAGGAGGATGGAAGAGATGAGACAAGGAGGCGACAAAATAAATAAATGGTATTGGCCCATTAGGCGTGTGGCCCATTCGGTCCTCACTGCCTCCTGAATGTTCAAAGCTCCCTCTAGTGTGTAAAATATGTACATTTCAACCCCGGTGTGAGACAACAACTGTGGGAGGCTTCCCTGGGACAAATATGCACAGTAGAGCACAGAATAGAACTTGTGTTAATATGGCAGAGTGCCCCTTCGAAACTGCATTAAATGCGTTTCTGCACTGCTGAAATGTGTTTTATTCAAGAAAAATTATTTTTTTTAAAAAGGGAGGAAAAAAACATGCAAAATTTCAGTGAAGGAACACACAGCAATTATTAAGCATGGGGGTTGGATCATCATGATTAAATAATAACGATGATATTACTTTTATTCATATAGTTCTTTTCAAAACAAGTTGCGAAGCTCTTTACTACCAATAGATAAAGTTGTATAAAGTACCACAGAAAATCATAAAGAGGTCATAGCTCGGGACATAGCTTGGTTTTGGGTCATGCTTTGGTACAACGGGGGAAAAAGCAACCAAAAAGTCCCGAATGCAGCTGTGAATGACAGCTGTGAAAGTTAGAGTTTGCTCCACCTAGTGTCATTTAGAGCAAACTGAGATAGTTGGTTCAGCCTGTAGAGTGTTAAATGGTGGCCAGTGGACAAAACATACACTCTCACATAAGTCATAGTTTTCAAACGCAATAGGTCGCAATCAGCTACAAAACTGAAAAACATCGCTCATGTTATAAAACTACAAAATGAATAGATAAGAAAATAAAACTTCATTTTGTTCCACTCACAGTGGGACAACACACTCACTTGACACTTTATTAGGTTCACCTTGCTACTACTGGGTTGAACCCTCTTTTGCCCTGAGAACTGCCTTTAATCTTGATTGCATGGATTCGACAAAGTGCTGGAGACATACGTCAGAGATTTTGTACAAAATAAAAAAAGTTAATACGCAGTAAAACTTCTGCATTTGCATGCGTTCATTTTTTTCCCACTTAGCAGAAGGATATATTAAAATTCAAAGCTTAACAAGCTCTCACATAACTCAGTCACCGCTCGTGTATGCTGGTAAATGCCGGAACTGCTGACTGACTCCATCATATTTTGTCACTCCAATGCATATGATAGGGATGTCCAAACTATTAGGGACACCTCTCAGTAACCCAGTACAGCTCAATAGCATCACAAATTACAGACCCAATAACAGTTATTAAAATATATCCCTCTACAACCCTTGAAAGTATCAACTGAAAGTTAAAAATCTATTCTAAACTCCACTGAGAGCCGATGAAATGATTTTAAAATGAGGTTGGATTCTGCTCCTCTATTTGACCTGGTTATGACTCTGGCACTCTGTTTCGACTCAGCTGAAGTATATTGAGATTTTGTTGTATTAGACAAGAGGAGAGTGCATTGCAGTCATGGAACTACTACTGTTTCTCAGTTTTTGGCTGACAAAAATAACATGAGTTTTGAGAGTTTTTCATAAACTGGGGCTTGCATTGCAGCCAGTGGCACAGGAGACACTGCACCGGTGGAGGGGAGAATGAATGCCATTAAATAACTGGGTAATATATCACTCCAAAGACAGAAAAAAAACAACATGAAGAGACAAGATAGTGATTCTAAACATGTGCTGAAATGGAGACACAAGCTGAACATTTCTGTATGACCCTCACAGTCCCCTGACTTAAACATCATTGGAAATCTGTGGTTAGATCTAAAAAGAGGAGAATTTTGTGAGTAAGACAAAAGGGACAAAATGCAAAATGTAAGACTGAAAGAGTTTTGACTAGTGACAAAATCATTTCCAAGTTATGATATCTGCCCAAGGGAAGGTGAGCCTAAATACTGCAGGGTGTGCAAACATCTGTACGTGACACAAATAACCCGCATAGGAGAATTAACAGTTCTCCTGTAGCTAAAGGCACAGCAGCTGTCTATTCAATATGCCCAATATGCCCTTTCCACAGCGGACATTTTGATTTTTCAAACAAGGAGGAAAGCACAGCCGTTGCATATGCCAACACAAACAATAGCTCCATCCATTAATTCCCGTGAAGTCTCTGTAAGCCATGTAAGTGAATGAGCATGCATAATAGCTGAGCCCTTGGTCTGGTTCATCAAAACAGCCATCATTAGTGTTATTAATTCCACCTGTGCTCTTTCTGCTTTGACCATAGATTGTATAATGTCTGCTGTGAAAGGGGCTTTTATATAGTACAAAGTGTACATAGCCCTTATTCAGTATTCACTGATCAAGCATAACATTAACACCACTGCCTGTTTACCGTAGGATATAATGCAACCGCCCTGAAATAAATTCTCCCTTCAGGAGGAGTTTGATGTTGAATTTGTATTGAATCTGTCTGAGAGAGGTGGCGACATATTTGAATGATTGCTGTTTGTGATACTGTTGAACTAGACTGGTTAATACTAATGTTTTGTCACCCCAAGGCGCACGAGTGGGACGACCAAAACGTTTGGGACAGCTCAACAGCATCACAAATTACAGACCCAATAGCAATCATTAAAATATGTCAACACCAATCCCAAAAAGTTTCAATAAAAAACAAAACAAAACACCCCCCCCCAAAAAAAACAAAACAAAAAACAAAACCTAAAGGCACATTTTGTTGCAGGGCTGTTGCATTATCTTCTATGGCCAGGAAGTGATCAAAAGCCTCCAATTTTGAAAAAGCTAGCATGCGCTTAAACAAAACTAGACCCATTCTAAGAAAGTGGCATTTATGCAGACACACACACACACACACACACACACACACACACA
>CAAKHG010030727.1:24023-43612 GCA_901007715.1 Dactylopterus volitans | reverse complement strand
AGAGAACTTTAGAAGACATTTATGGTTGCCAAGTTGTGAAAAATCAAATTTATTGCTTAAATTCATGTTATAGATACATTAGAAGAAAAGAAAGAAAGGCCACATTTGATGCAATGCCCCATTTCTTTGAATAATACAGTAATTGTGCATTTGAGAGACTATGCTTTCTTTATGGTGCAGAGTAGAAATTTACGCTTTTTTGACCTCAAACTCCACACTACGAGCCTGGTTCGCGCTTCAAAAGTCCATTAAGGCATATTTAAAAATTCATGAGTGTAAACAAATGTATGAATACAATACACATACAAACAGTATAAACAAAAATCCTATCAATAATACAGACATGTGAATTTCAAATAAAAACACTTTTGATGTAACCACATGAATATTTTTGACGGTTGATCTGAATTGTCATCTCAAGCTGACAAAGATTGATCAGTTCGGAGACATTTACAACCAGACCTGCATACAGAATGTTTAATTTTTCAAGCTCAAACAGATCGGAATCGATGATCATCGATCTCAGTGTACGTCCCAGTCAGGACACACATGAACATGCAGAAACACACCAGAACGCTGGCATTTTCAGGTGCATGCAGCAGGAAAACGATGCATTAAAATTCTGGTCCAGTAAGTGGCCCATCCACATCAAAACACATCCCCAAATCAATTCATTCATCCCCTCTGCCACTCATTCTTCAGTTCACTGCTCCATATGTTGCTTCTACCACCCCCATCAGTAATGTGATTTGCTTAGCCTCCACACAGACCATCGCTCTTTCACTGCCTGTCCCTCAATCCTTCCATTTCTTTCTCAACCTCTCCAGCAAATACTGTGATGAATTGGTTTGACAAGTCACTGGAATCACATTTCAGTCGTTTGAATAACTGCGTAAACTTGATCGCTATTATGCTAAACCCTTCTGTTTTCCTTTCTGCCGTTTTTTTTTTTTTTTTTTTTTTATCTACACGCTTCTTCTCTAAACTCACAGGAGAAGTGCAAGCTCCAATGATATTTGATAACTGTTTGTACCAGCAGGCGTGAAACGTCTGTCACATCATCATTTACCGTGTGTGCAGGAGCTTGGGGAGATCTATATATGTGCAATGGAGGCAGTGTGGGTGTGGCGGTGGTATGCTTGTTTTTCAGTGACACATCTGCCAGATGAGTTGTGGTTCAACCTGTCGTCCCCCCCAAAGGTAATAAGAAAAGGGCCAGATAATGCTTGAAAGAAAATTGGATAAACATGCAATATGGGCCTCGAGATATAATACAACGTAATCTGGCTGATTCTGGTAGTGCATGAAATCTTTAGTGCCACCAATATAAATTAATATTTTTTATTTTTTATTTTAGACTTTTTTTTTCTACTACTGTCATAGGTTTACCTCGGTGGCAGTTGATGTAATCTTATATCAGTAATACAGGTTCTACAAGTTGGCGGCCATCCATGCAGCTAACATGCCCGAGAAAAACACATAATCTTCACCAGCTCCATCAACCATTTCTGACCGCTGATCTTTCCCTGCAGAGGAGGGAATTAAAAGAGAATATACACATTTAACTTTTGACACTGCAATCCACAAACATCACTAATCTGCGTCATTACAGTCACATCAAAAAGAGACATTCGTATGTTTTAGGCTTGTTGGTTTTTTTGCCCATGTTGAGATTTGTGACAAGTTCAACAGATCAGAGACGTGCTTGTAGCGACACTCTGTGGTGAACATGACGAATGGCAACTCACTACCAGATGCGGAAGCGTCACATTTGTCCCTCGCGAGTTTCTGTTGGACGGCGCTGTCATGTCGGCCGCCTTGGTGGTGAGTTACCCTTCAAATTTTGCCGAATTACGAGACTTACCAGCGCATTCGTTGGTTATGTATTGGCTTGCGCGCTTGCGTTAACGTCGAGGCGCTGCTGTGTAAGTTTAGCACGTAGGCGGTCAACTGCCAACAGGTAAATTTAAACGGAATATTTGTGTGCCGTAATTTAGCAGCGCGGCTGCTGGTATGCTAGTGTCAGCGGGGCCCGGCTCTGTCTCTCATTGCGATAACGGAACATTTATACCGCATTATGTCTAAAAAGTTAGACGTTTCTAGACACCTTCGCTTTTCTAGTCGTCCACTTTAAGTAATAGTGTGGCACAGTTGCAGCCACTTCTGTCCTTCATTGCGCCTCCTCTCCTCTGTATCTTTGCGTAGCCTCTGCGCGGATGCTGCCAGCGGTCAGCTCGTCTCCTTGTTGCTAGGCGACCATATGGCTCCAGCCCCGTGAGTGCGCCTTCCGTGTACACGAGGCTCCTCCTCTTCCTCACCCAGCGTTACTATGACGTGGAGATGCTCCTCAGGTGGAAGTCCAAGCTGAGGAAGGGCAGGCTCCAGAAGATGAATGCGTAAGATACATTTTGATTGTAGGTAAATATGCCGCGCAGCTGCTGCCCGGCTGTGTCTGTTTGGGCTCAAACTTCCCTGAATCTGTACAAGTACCTGATGAAAAGCGTGTATGCGCTTCACTGCGCTACACACTATGAAAAGAAACTAAATAAACACGTTTTTAAAAAAAGCCACACAACCACCAGTTTGCACACGACAGGAATGCGTTATTTGTCAAATATATTAAAAGAAGAAGCGATAAAAGTAGGGTGAAATACTCTTGTTCCTGCTCTGTTTTAAGTTATAAAATCTGAGTAGTGTTATCGTATAGTCATTTTTGGCTAAGGTTTAGCGTTGTGTGGTATCAGATATGAAATCAGAAATATACAGTATTTCCTCAAAGAGTGACCGGGGCATTTACATACGTCAGCCAGTACCCGAGTATTTCAGATTCCCCCTGTTCATGAAGTATATTTGATTGTATTTACCATGAAGCTTCCATGTTTATGTTCATCCCACGTGCAGTTTGAAGAGTTGCCGTAGCTGAATGACACATCACTGACTTTCTGTTTGTCTTTCTCAGTTACTATAGCTACACTGAGAAGTTTTACGGGCCAGACATTGCGACGTCATATTATATCTTGAATCTAAAGGGAGGATTTCGGTAAGTGCTTTGCTCTCAGGCTTTTCTTGTGATTGTCATGCAGATACACAGTGGATTTCCAATTGCTTGTGTTAGCCTTCATGCTGTACTTTGATACATTCATGCTACATTCAGTATCTGTTGGAAGCAGACGACATGAAAAAAAAAATCAGTCTTGACCTTCAGTATACAAACGGCAGGTAGTCAGCTGCATCTTTGCGGCAACATCAGTGTCTTGTTATATTCTTGCATATGAAGTATAACAATGCAGCCCTTTATATATTCATGTCTCAAATATCTGAGCCCCATTATCCACGTCTGTGCTGTGCTCTCAGGTTTGCTGGCCAGTCGGACTGGTTTCGTGCAGACCAGAGAGGCAGGTTCAGTTGGGACTTCTTGAACCACAAAGACACGCCCCTTGAGGAAGTAGATATGAGTCACACAGTCATCAACTACGCGGGACTGGTGAACCTGGGTACTGAGCTCCTGCCTGTGTTTCAGATGTCTTTTCTTTCCCTCCCCTTTCACTTTACTCTCTGTCATCTTCCATCGGCTGTCAAATCATTTTAGTGACATTCATCATGTAACTTCTGTGCTTTCGTCTGCCTCGCTCTTTCTCAGAGCGACAGAAATCTTTGCGGACTCTGTCCTTTCGAGGATGCCCTGAGGTGGATGACTGGTTCCTAGCCAGGCTTCATGTATTCCAGGACTCTCTGGAGGAACTGGACATTTCTCATTGTCCACACATCACCATAGGTGGCCTGGCTGCCCTGAGGAACCTCAAGTAATTCAATTATCCAACCACCAATTGTTTAGTCACATTGTGTTATAAACCATCACAACACCTGTAATGTTTGTGCGTGTGTGCCACAGGGGACTGCGGCGTCTGGATGTTTCGTCCCTCCCAGGGATTTCGCATCCTGGGCTGGTGATCATCCTGCTGGAGGAGATGTTACCACAGTGCCAGGTCGTTGCTAACGGCTACGACCACTGCTGGAAGCCGGCAGGAGGAGAGGAAAAGGAGAAGCAAATGCAAGGGCAGGGCTAGTGTACGGACAGGGGCTGGAATCAAATCACAAGAAGAAGAAAGTCCTGTGAGAGTGCGCTGCCGTCAGATCATGAGAGGGACGATGGCGATGGAGCACGAAGGGACGTAAAACACGGAGGGGAGGCGGTGAAGTGGTGATTGCAGCAGTTCCACCGTTGAGGCTTATTTTTCAGGCCATTTTAGGGGGATAACGGAGGCAAAAGTTTGCCATTCGTACCAGTCTCTACACACCTCAGCCAACACACAGGCACTGTCCTACCTCAAATTTGTTGGATTATTTGTCATTGTCATCCCCGGCGTACTCCGCCCCTCCGTTTTTGGTTTTATTGAACGACTGTTCTTAACAATTTCAAAATAAAACCACGTCTCCAAATTGCAGCTTGTCTGCATATGTTGATTTTGACATGACTGAAATGTGTAAAACATGTTGTAAATGTACCGAATAAAGATTCTTAAAATGACCTTGAGTCGGTGTGATGATTCTAATAACCTTACAGCCTTTATAGTGTGCGGATGAGTATGAGTTGATGGGCACACATCACAGAGTGGATGCATGTCTTTGTCGGCATGGAGGCTTATGTGAGACTAAAGCCATAAGCTGCTGTGATCCTTCCACTGCTGCAGTGTCAGAACACACTGAGGGCAGGTGAAGACAGTCGCACTGAGACAAGAGAGTGAATGGGGATGAGGGACTCACTCCCTCCTCTGTATGCCAGGAGCACTGACCTGATAACCTGATGTCAGTCTAGAAAGAGCTGGTGAGCTACTTTAATGCTCCAACTCATGAGGGTTTTACCCAGCTTGTAGCTGTGCGTCACTCTTTTCTGCTGCCTCTCGTGCTATTTAACAGCAGTATTTGAAAATGCAGGGAAGCGAGTTGGGTGATACTGAAGCGGGTGGGGGGGTTGGGGGGGGGAACCAATCTTCCCGGGGTAACTGGGTCACACGGATGTTGCATTTGTCGGACAACAACAACGCTAGGTGCTCGCATTCGCGCTGCAGTGGACGCCCGTCAGCACTCGCTCGAAACAGCGAGTTTAAATCAGCTTTCGCTCCGCTCGCAGGTTGCTGAAGCGTCTCTGTAGACGAATAAATGTCTGATGCAGCAGGTAGGGTGACTGGCATGTGGACAATTGGTGACGTTTTGACTGTCGGGACGGTGTTGTTGTCGCTAGTTTAGCCCGCCGTCGCTAGCGTAACGAGAACACTCAATCCGGAAAAAAAAAATCGTAAACATTCGACTTTTTTTATGTGTGTTATTTATCCATTTGCATATGTAGAACCTCCTAAGAGAGAAGAAGAGGAGGAGGTTACGCCTGAACCAGAGGTAAGGCAGTTTAAGCGGTTGCCGGCTTTTTAAATTAGCATGTGCAGCGCCTCAGCAGGCGTACAAACTGCCATGAGAAGTAGCATTAACACGGAGCCGCCGAGGGCAATGACACTACTCCGTAATTCATATCATTCGTGTTGCCTTTGCAGCAACAATCCGACGACAGCAGCGAGGAGGAGGCTGCGGGGGAGACTGAGAGTACGTGAGCGCATGCGCGCCAGCTGGAGCTGCGTCCCAACACGGCAACATTCTGCAGATTTACTGGCTACATTTATCACGGATTAATTGCCGAAATTATGGACTTCAATCTGTGCATAAAACTGTCCTACCTCTTTGAAATATTTCCTAAATCCAGTACTCAAATTCGGAGTACTGTGTAGTAAAAGTTGCCTTTTATTTGAATAAGCACTGCTGTGCTAATTGTTGTATGAGCCAGCTATCTAACGGTGATTCCGCACTGCTTTGATCGCTTTTGTGTATTGTACCACCTTGTTCCTGTCAGTGGACTTCCTGCGCCACCTCTTCTCCAGCACCCTGGGCCTCGGCTCTGCAGACAAGGTCCTAGATGAGCTGACTCTGGAAGGAGTGGCACGATACATAAAGAGCGGCAAATGTGAGTATCCGTCTGCCTTTTATGCTGCATCCATTCAGTCCATTGACAACCATGGCAGATTGGTTTGCTGCTGTCAAGACTACTCTTATAATGCAGTTGTTATTGACTGATGGAAAGTTGCCCTCCTTGCATGCAGGTAAAAACATCATCTGCATGGTTGGAGCAGGCATATCCACATGTGAGTATCTCAGCTTTGATTTCACAGAAAGCACGTGTTCTAAAAGTAGCGAATACATTTTAAGTGATATCTGATATTCTTGAGTTGTTTTTTGTTTTTGTTTTTTTCAAACCATAACTCAACTCCAAAAATGCGTCACAGCGGCTGGGATCCCTGATTTCCGCTCACCTGGAACTGGCCTGTATGCAAACTTGCAGAAGTATAAATTGCCCTATCCAGAGGCCATCTTTCAGATAGATTACTTCAAGGTGTGTGAGAGCTTTCTATGAGGAAGTTTGATGGTTGACCGAGAATGAAATAAATAGTGTCTGAAATTTTTCTTTCAGTCATTAAAAGGAGAGTTGTAACTGTATCCTGATAAATTTGAAGTGTAACTAAGAAGTGGTGCTTTGTGGGTTCCTTTTTTTCATAATATTTTGTTGTAAAATAAACTCCTTTTTTTCAATGCCCTGAATATCATTGAATGAGAGGTCTGAGCTCCGTATCAAATCAAATGCCAAATCTAAGTCAGAAAACAGAGGACTTCAGCATATCCTCTTACTGTAATATATAATATATACTCATATTTTATGACGTGTCACTACCTTCCCATCCTCAGGGTCACTTTTTCTTCATCTTCTATCCTAGAAACATCCAGAGCCATTCTTTGCTTTAGCTAAGGAACTTTACCCAGGACAATTTAAGGTACAACACGCTTCCTGCTGCCATTTCAGTCACACATTGTGTGTTAAAAATATAATAATGCCATAGAAATATATCAGAACATTTTCCTAAACAGAGAATTGCTTCATCTGTGTTTGCTGTATTCTGGTTGACTTTTGTCTAGCCGACAATCTGTCACTACTTCATGAAGTTGCTGAAGGACAAGGGGCTCCTGAGACGCTGCTACACACAGGCAAGAAAAACACCCAGCCAGTCTCCTTCCCACATACAGCACACAAACTTCCTCTATTTCTGTTCTGATATTAATTTTTGTTTTCATGTACTGTAGAATATTGACACCTTGGAGCGTGTGGCGGGCCTTGAGGGCGATGATCTAATTGAAGCTCATGGAACCTTTTACACGTCCCATTGTGCCAGCTTCTGCTGCCGTAAGGAGTACAACCTGGACTGGATGAAAGGTGTCTCTAATTTTTCTTCACCTAAACACAACAGTCTGAATTTTTTAAGTTGTCGTGATTTCCGCCAGACTCAAACCTCCCATTTCTGCTGTGTAGAAAAAATCTTTTCCGATGACATTCCCAGATGTGACAAATGCAACAGTCTGGTCAAACCAGGTCAGTTGATCTTTGTCAGTTTAGTTATAAGAACATTCTTGTGTTGTCATGTTCTCCTTAAATGATGCATCATCCACTGCCACCTGTGTCCTTTACTTCTCCTCACCCAGATATTGTCTTCTTTGGTGAGAATCTGCCTGTGCGGTTCTTCACTTCCATGAAGATGGTGAGCAGACGTGGTGGCTTGCGTGCACAAGCCTGAATGTGATGCATTGTCACTGCGATAATTATTTCTTTGTACACTTTGTTTTTTAAATCCAGGACTTTCCCTGTTGTGATCTTCTCATCGTCATGGGGACGTCTCTGCAAGTCCAGCCTTTTGCAAGTTTAGTCAGCAGGTACTGCCTGTGTCTGAAATCCACCCCTGGCCTCATGCAACAGTAATGTGTCTCTTCATCCACTCCTTGTATTATTTTGTCAGGGTTTCAAAAAGCTGTCCGAGGCTGCTCATCAACATGGAAAAGGCCGGACAGGTGAGCTTGCATTCATTAATTTACCTTTGATTTTTTTTTTTCTTGCTGTAGATGTTTTTCTGGGACTGTGACTGTGTGTGTCTGCGCAGGCTGACCCTGTGTTCGGGTTGCTCGGCTTTGGTGGAGGGATGGACTTTGACTCAGACAAGGCATACAGGTGATGTAGCGATGCTACTACTTCTCCGACTGTTTTACTATGTTATGCTCATCCTCCCATTGCAATTTGTGCTCTTGCGGATGGGAATTCATATCACCTGTAATGTGTCAGAGAACGATATTAGTCATGTATACTGGAGAATGAATGAATGAAGGATTGGGAGTTTGGGTCTGTGATAATATATTTTTTTTAAATCTGAAAAACTGTACCACGGTATTTACCACTAGCGTGCTAAGGCATCATCCATGATGATGACTGAGTGAGATAGACTTGTAATTGAAATTGATTCATTCTTACAGCACCTCTAATCAATATTTTTATGACAACAATGCATTGAATGACTGCTTGGAATACCAGGCATGACTGGTAGAACCTGCGGAGAATAATGAGCCCTCAGCCAGTTGAAACGTTGCTGTTCTTTGAGCTTTTATAAGCTCTAAGAACATAAGTATCACATTAGGAAAGGTTAATGGAAATGGGAAATGGCAAAAAAAAGAAGCTCCCGTTAGGTGTCATTTTGTTTTTTTGTTTATCCCCCTCTTACAAATAGAGGTCATGCAATTTGTGGGAAATGCAAACACCCTCTGACACAAGTTGTGATGCAGTAAAAGTGATGTGTCGTGTCAGGTGACCTGCTGTTTCTGCTCAAAGAGGAAAAAGTTTCTGTTGCTGACATCTCCGATAATGCACTAAAAACATGGCTGATTAAAGGTGCAGATACCTGCAGACCGATGAGGAGACCAAAATATTCCAGGTTGTATCCAAGAAAAAAATAAAAACAAAACAAAAACAAAACCCATAGCATAAGGAAAACAAGTGCCTTGTTTCTAGGTTTCACCCTCTGCTTCTTCTACTCTATTTATCACAGCCAGGCATAAGGAAGCCTGTCTCTGCTTGAAACTAGGCAGCCTCGTTCATTTACTCTGCAGCAGTTTACAGGAACACTTCTAAATCACATTTTCCTGAGATATTTCAAGATGGCTAACATGACTATTTTCAGATCCAGCAGGCGGCTGTTTTCAGAGGACAAAGCTCTAAATTAGATTAAATTACTTTATTAATCCTGCGATGGGGAAATTTATTTTCCACAGCAGTAAACAGAAACCAAAGATGTGAAATAAAATGCACAAACATAACAGACAGACAGAAAAAAACCCCTTAAACATATACAGTAGACAAACCAATGCTAAAATGAGCTAAACGAGGACCGGAAGTAAAGTGAGCAAAATATAAATAATATCGCACATGGTAAGCATTGGGATGCAAATATAATTACAGATATAAAAATGAATATAAAAACTATGGTGAGGTAGTAGTAGTGATGAGACAGCGGCTGGGATGAAAGACCTGCGGAGCCTCTCCTTCTTCCATCATGGGTGCAGCAGTCTGCTGCTGAAGGAGCTGCTCAGGGGACCCTACGGTGTCATGCAGGGGGTGAGAGACTTTGTGGACAGTCCAGGACAGAGCTTGCTCTCCTGATCAGTTTATTGAGTCTCTTCCTGTCCCCGTCGCTGCTGCCTGCTCGGCCATAAAAACCCTTTGTGCTGAACCTGCTCAGCACCACACCGCAAACACGCGGTTTTAGCAACTAGCTGGTGAACATATTGGAGCATTTAATAGCTAAAGAGATGCATTTTTTTCCCCCTCAAAGTTAATGGCAAAAGAGTAAATATTGGACCTAGATTCACCAAGTGCAACTCCGTTCAGTCTGCCAAGTCTGTTTAGTGCAAGTTTAATGAAGCACATTAAGCAGATTTTAGAGTTGAGCAGTCGCTGCACTCCAAAAGTGTCATAGCTCACAAACATGGTGGCAGCAGAGATAAGGAATACAGAATTATAAATCACTTTTATTTTTACTTAAGCGCTTATGGCTGCTGCATCAACAGCTTAATAGATAATAATATGATGTTGGGATTTGTATCTGTGCACTGTCACCGTAATAATGTTGAGTAGGTTTGTCCAGTTTCTGATACTTTTCTCTCCCCTCTCTCCAGAGATGTAGCTCACATCAATGCATGTGATGATGGCTGTTTGGCTCTGGCGGACCTGCTGGGATGGAAGGTAAACATACAGAATCATCATATTTGAACCTTGCGCACATTTTAGGATGGCACTTTTTTCTTTGCTTGCATGAACACAAGCGTGTGATTCATACCGTTGCCGCTTCAGAGTTAATTAGGCCAGTCTGCTTTAACTCAGTCACAATGGCCCTCATTTATCAAACAAACGTATGGAAGAAAAACGGGCGTACCACCATTTCCACGCAAGCTTCGGTATTTATCAATTTGGCCATGAGCTTAAGCTACGATCACATCAGGTCAGAGCTCGTGTACGCACAATCTGAGTCTGGATTTGTGGTGCAGCACAGCAAAAAACAATATTATTGATAATTATTAAACAAACCTCAACTTTCATCTAAGCATAAGCAGCCACATATTCAGAACAGATCAAAACGGATTATTAAAATGAATAAAACAGAATAAAATTTAATTTGATGAATATTTAATGAATAAAAAAAACATGTTTTAACCACCTTTTTGTGAAATAAATAAATATGATAGGCTGGCAAACCTTGTAGCGAGCAGGAGGGCAGGTTTAACGGTGCACACACACACTTACACGGGTCACAGTGGAGCGCTGCTTCGGGCTGCTCAAAGGCAGGTGGCTCTGTCTTGGACGCTGTTGGACGCTGTTGACTGCCTCCGTCAGCCTCTTCCACACAGCGTTTTTATGAGGTCCTTAAATTCCCGTTTTCAGACTGCCAAAAAGCACATTTTTGTTTTGATCAACTTCAGATGCAAGGATGCCGATTTCCATCTAAGGAAAGTTTATTTCTTAACAGTGTTTATTCTCTTCACATTTGAACTCAGTGGGCGAGGCCTCCTAACCAGGAATATTTAAGGGCGTAACCATGGGCGTAACTTGGTAATGACGATCAAATTCAGCCACCGCATTTATCAAGACCAGATCATTGGTACGCTGGAATTGGTCAGATACGAAAGTTTCACAAATCACATGTGAGTCCTGTCGTAAGACCGATTCTGCACTCAGATCTGCACCCATTTTCACGCAAGATTGATAAATGAGGGCCAATATCGCAGTCAGCCTCACAAAGTTCAAGTTTAACATAAACTCATTCTTGATGGTACATCCATGTTCTCTAAGTCTTTACACCCTTTTTTCAACTCTCCCATGCAATTGTATTCAAAGCCAACAGTAACAGAGCAGACGGCAGAAGCTACACAACACTAGAACCATGGACTCTGAAAAGCAATCCACATTAGCTGTCCTGCCAGAGAGTCCTTGAAACATAAATACCCATCATGCTCTGCATCTCAGCCCTTTCAAAAAGTTACCAAACATTCACCAAGGAAAAGTGCAGCTTTTCCAGTGTCAGCTTAGCTGCAGCACATTGATCAGGGTTCGTACAAAGTCCTGAAAGTTGGGAAAGTGCATCATCCTAACATTTATGTTTGCGACGGTAGAAACGGTCGTGCATGAATCAAAAAGATAGTGGGTTTTCTCTTACAATATCTCATGTAAACCAAAATTCTTTCATTTTTGGAAATGACGCAGTCCCATCTTGTATTTGCATTATGTCACCTGGCATTGAAATCAGCAAGCATCACCTAATAATGATAAAACCGTGGAACCAAAATTGACCAGCTGACAATAAACAGTGATATCTGTGGATGTAGGGGAATTCTCTAAACTTAATTGTTTGCGATTTAGATGTGAAAATTAAGGCTTTGAGACTCTGAAAATGTTTGTTTTAGGTACCTAAAAAGTGCTTAAATTGTTATGATGCAATCCCCAAGGACTGATTAAGAAAAAAAGTGAGGTCAATCGGGATTTCTTCATTTTGTCTGTAAACTATTCTGTATGCAGTGAATGTAAATCCAAATATATGCTATGGTTACATGTTTCATATTCAGTTTTACCACCTGCTGGTAGTATGTTCACAGAACACAAATTACATGCTATTTTTATTATACTGAATATTGGTTGCAGACCTCAATAATGGAATAGTACTAAACGAGAGGAGTACGCAGGAGGCAGGTTAGTGTACTTTGCTGCAGACGGTCGTGCTGAAACAAAAAGAGGTGAGAACTTGACATGTCGAAGCCGGTCTATTATTGTCCTGTGCGATGTTGTGGTCGCATGTCATCATTGTGGCGAGGCTTCTCTGTCACCAGTCTCTCCACTTTGTGTGAACGCATTAGTCACGACGGCTCCTTTGTTTTGCCTCACCGCCTCCCTGCCTTGTCTCTCCAGGCGGAGCTGGAGGAGCTGGTGACGCACGAGCATGCCAGGATTGACAGTCAGGAGAAGGGAGAGAAGTCCAGCAGCAGCAAAGGAGCTGCAGCCAGAGCCAGTTCTGCGTCGGTGGCACCCAAGCCAAAAAAGGAAGAGTGACCCATTCAAAAGCCTCCTTTTTTAATGCCACAGTATGGAGACGGCCCTGAATGGGAGGTTGTGAGAGCAGAGGCCTGAAGCGTTGGGCGCCACCTTCAGAACTAAGACAAGATGTCCCTTGCTTGTGTCTCTATCAGTTATTTGCACTTTAACGACATTAACAGACTTTCCTTTTCCTTAGCTCACATCAGCCTCAGCTATATATCTGCGCTCTTATTATGTGCAATTACCGCAATAGACTGCAGCATTTTCCAATTTATTCTTCGTTGCTGCAAGTTTGCCGACCTCGCCGAGGCTGGAAGGTTCTGACGGTCTCCAGTCACCTCCAGACTAACCCAGTACATCTGATGAACTCATTTGGCTGTATAACTTCAGTTCTTTTCACCTTAGATTTCAGACTAAGACTAACCAGGCTGTTGTGTATTTGATCTAACACTTTTACCCCAGTCCATAATGCCATAATGTGTTAGCTTGATTGATCAGCAACCTTTAATTTTATGTATGAAAAACTTAACTTTCTAGCAGTTAAACTGAGGTCAGATCAGATATTTGGTTATGTGGACATTTAAAATGTCTTCATTTTTAAGGAACACTGGTTTTCACGTGATCTGCTCCCATTTGTTTTCCTTTTATTTACTTCAATTAAAGTGTTGCCTGGTTAATCTAATGTTTTTTTTTCTGTGATTTGGAACATCAAACCATTCTTGATGCGCCAAATAAAAGAATTACCAGGCAAAAACAGTGGCTGCTTGTTCATTTTGTTATTTAAATGATTGTAGTTGCATGAGGAGCTGCCAACGGTGTGAACGTGGCTCCTGTTTTCTTGGTAACGCCGAAGAACTCATACCTCTGCCAAATTCCATGTGTCATTTCTTGAAGATCAAGACTAAATCTGATCACAAATTTAATGGATGATTATCCCATCAGCCATGCGCCACCCATCCACCAAGCTTCATGGAAAACGGCCCAGTTGTTCATCATGTAATCCTGCTGACAAAAGGGCAGCGTGCAGAGACATCCACCGATGCCGCTGTAAAAAAAAGAGAAAAAAAATGCAGTTCATTGAATGCCCCAAAATTTAATGGCTCCTTCCTTGGGCCATGCTATACCCCTCCAGGAGGTTTGATGGAATTTGGCCCGGCAAATCATTATACTAACAAAGGAAAAAGATGCGAGCGAGAATTTAACCTGTTGGCAGAGGTAAGTGGTCGAGCTACCTGTCGGAGCATGAGTGGGGAAAAAAATGCTGGTGATGAATGGAGGAACATCATCATTTGGTGCAAATGACGGAAACTAATGAGGAAGCCTGTCAATAAATGTTCACTTTGTCAAGTTCATACTTCTTGTTGGACACTGTCTCACAGAGCAGTTTCTTCATGACCAAGTATTTATGTATTCCACCCTCAGTCACATACAGCTACGCATGCACAGTAGATCAACTATAAATTAGCTGCCATGTAGTTGCACCATATTGCGAAGGGCAACATAAATGTAAAATTATATAAGAAGTGCAGCCAGATGGATGGAATGGTTAATATTAGATTATTCCAGACCTATTAGCATCAACATCCGTTAAACAGAAGCATTCTTGACTCATTCTAGAAGTAAAAGATGGTCACATTTTGGTACCAATTAAATTAAAAGACAGTTATTATCATTCAACCCTTTGGTATACTTTTTAGTGCAAAGAAGCCTCAGATCTGTTATGATTTCAATAAAATAAGACTAAATGTCACAAAAGGAAGTCCCTCACAAAAATATTGATCAAAGAAACGGATGAGTACTGACGGGATAATAATCCATTAAATTTGTGATTTGTTCTGTGTATATGAGCATAATGCTTCCAGATCTAGTAATGCACACATGGCGAGCTTCAAAGAACCCAGCAGTGGTTTGAGCAGTGCTTTAAGTAAATCATATATCAAACAATAACAGTAAACAAAAAAACTTCTAAAACAAAATAGGTTCATTTTCGTAGTTTGATTATATATGTCAGTAATAGAGGATGAGAAAAGCCTAAATAAAATCTAAATGGCTCACGATGAACGAGAAAGAGCCCTGTTTGTCCAATAATTCATTTTCCAGAACAGTTAGATGAGATTTATGAAGTTGAGTCTTGATGTTTCTGAGCCTGTCACTGTTTGCCACATGCCTCCATCCACTCATGGTGTAATTCATTCCTCACATTTTCCCTCTTAGAGTTGAAGCAAAACAAGAAGTTGCATCTTTGGTCTCACATTGTTGGCGTGTCCTTTATTTTCTGTCCTTGATTACATATTGAAATATGCATCAAAAATCCAGTTGACCTTTTAAAAGTCTTTGCCTGGAGGCAGTTTGATTATATGTTTTACATATGAATTTTTCCTGTGCCTCAGTTATCGGTGTTAAATCTAGATCTCAATCTGGTTGTGCCAAATCTTACCAGTTAGAATATAGATTCGATATAGAGAAATGGTAAGAAAGGCTCGGAGCGAGGGGCCTGTGCCTCATGCTCTTCAGCATATAAAAGAAAAAAAGCATTCACTGCAGCATTACTGAGCCCACCCGCCGACTCTGGCATGGTTTCGCTGATGCCAGCTGTGTCGGCCGTGGCAATTTCTTGTTGATGATGGTGTTGCCAAGAATTGGTTTAAACAGAAAATGACAGCTCTGCGTGTAAGGGGAAGACTGAGAGTCTACTTGCCACGGAAATGTTGACCAATAAAATGACACCTTCAAGTGTGGTTTTTGTGAACAGCACAGCAGCAAGCCCACCTGCATGAATAATAGACAATGAACCTCCCCCTTCCCCCTGTGTATGCACAAAATCTAGCCTCTTTTCTTCTTAGGCACACATATTTGTGGATAGTAACACTTCTAATCAATTGATTTAAAGCTAGTAAATGTACCTTACGCTTGTTTTTGGAAAACATCTAAAATCTCAGCTGCTTTTGTTTCACATTGTTTCTGTGCATGCGACAGGCGCCGCTTGAGCGCATGCAGGAAAGCGCCGTGTTCTCTGCCAACCACATGCAGGCTCGAGATAAGCGTGACGATGTGTTCAAAGATCGGCTTAACACTCTCACATGCAAAATGAAAGCACTTTGAATGCCACAGAGGGTGCAGGAGACAGAAGACGGCAAACGTGGCAGTCATGTGAACTGACGTGTAAAATGCATCATGATCTGCCCATTACACCAATGAACTTCGGGAGGATGCTTGTCTGAGGAGCACTAGAGCTTCCTACTCCTGCGCTCTTAAGCAATTACTTGTGCTGCACTGAAAGGAGGAGTTCAAGACAGGGAGGATTGCAACATGTGAAGAGGGTTTGCAAATAGCGTTGAGCAGATCCAAGTGAACTGAAACAACTTGACACATGTAAGTATTAACAATTTCACACATCGGTAAGCTGATTATTAGAACTATCAAAATGAAAATTGCATGATCATCAAGACATTTTGCTCTACCCTGTATATTTGGCTGGATGGTACAGGCATGCGTAAGCTACCATGTTCTTCTTCATATGTCCAGGGCAGTTCACAGTCCACTCAATGGGACAACGGCCATCCCGTGGAGGAGCAGCAGGAGGAGGTTGTCGCTCCTGGAGCAGCTCAGAGGCTGCCAGGCAGCCTGGTGCCCTGCGGCACCCTGGGATAGAGAGGAGGCCAACTCCGCTCTCTGTGGAGCGCCTGCTGGGGTGAGTTGCTCTCCTCCTCCTGATGCAAACATCAGTCAATCAGTCACTCAATCATTTAATCAAGGAGATATTTCCTTGACAATCCCACTTACTAATGGCATTATTCATGGCATTGAACTCTAAAATAGCTGTTGTTGGAACTCCTTACCTCCAGGTAGATGAGGCATCCACACTGGTCGTGTCTCTATCGCAGCAAATGAAGTCACATATTTTTGATTTTGTTTAAAGCCCAATGACCAAAATCTTAAATTTACGTCTTTACCAAAATGTAATGAACTGGTCTTATTCTAAAGACTTCCAGTACACATCTCTATTTGATAAATTAGATTTTGGTGTGATAAAAAAAAAGACTTTGGCTTTACTCTTACATGTATGTCTCTCCACCTCCTCATCTCTGCTCCTCTTGTTTGCTTTCTCCCACTGATCCTCTCATTCCTAAGACCAATCAGATCATCCCATCTGCGCTGTTTTTCTGCATAAGAACAGAGGCATAGTTGGTCATCTCAGTGACACAAAATTAGTTCCTTTTTTTCTACGTGAAAGCTGATGGCAGGGCAAGCACTTTTGGGGCTGAATGCAGAAGTACCGCTGAATAAAAGCGGGTGCATTTCAGGGAAATGACATTACAAAATGGATGCATCTCACACAGAGAGAGGTTGTGAATAGGACAGACGAAAAAGGTAGACTGCAAAAATTTAAGATGCCTATTTTTGACTTCGCAGAGAAAACATGCAAATGACTGTTCAGAATTTAAAAGTGGTTACTGGCAGCGGTGATGTGATGGGGTTAGAAAAGGGAAACTGAAAAAGAGTTTTGTCCAAATGTAGACCACAGTGGCTTTAGTAGCTGATCGCAGCAGCTCGTCTTAATTTAAGCTTGCATGGCTCCCAGTGCATGAGGGGTTGTAGGTTGCTTTTGTGAACCAGTGGAGAAACATAACAACTCCGGCTGTAATGCTGAATGTGTGTGTTCAAAGTGCAATGACTTGCAGTGAACTCGCCTGTGTTTCTGTTCACATAAAGCCACTTCCTCTGGTCGTGTGTGTGTGTAAATAAGTGCACGTCTGAATTCAGCTGAAGTGATGAAACCATTTGAGTGAGCCATTGCTGCTCGTGTGATTGCATGTGCTTTGTTTTACCCAAGTAAATTATGTCTCACCCTACAGCTTATTTAATGTCAGTCACTGTTTCCCTGAAAAAGCAATAAGCTCAGAAGCATTGTCTCAGCAAAGAATATTCAAGGAGTTAAAACAGCCAAAGGTCTAAAGATCGAGCACATGGGTGCGTCATTCCTGGCTGTTAAACTTATGGGAAGGTCCATTTGACTTTTTATAATCTTTATAAACAATAAACAAAGTGAATTGTAAGAGATCACAAAAACCTCACATCAGATTTTAATGAACCCCGTAACTGTGTGCAGACTTAAATTCAAATTTAGATTGGTGAGGTATGAAATAAGCTCTTACTGGCTATAAGAAGAGGACACAAGACCCCACAAATCTTGTGATTAATCTCTGTGAGACAAAAGTGCTTCTGACTTTGGCAGAAAATGGTGTTTTCTTGTAGAAACCAATCACTCACAACAAGGAGCTGAGACCAAAATTTCAGGGCTTGTGATTCAAATGCTTCCATCAGCGGATGGAAAAGTACCGATTTTATGATCAAGTGAAAATATCGTTGCAGTAACCTGCAAACATTCAAAAATTAGAAATGCAGAAAGAACCGAGTCGACATGCTCACACAGTGACAATGCTGGCACGCCGACGCACAGCAGCTGTGTTCACTATGTCGCTGCTTGTTAAAAGGTTTGCGCGAGTCAAATTCAGGACTTTTAAAAGCTTTTTTTATTAAGACCATGATTATCATACCAGCAAAAATGTACACGGGAGATGAAGGAAAACAGAAGTCCCAGAATAGCAGGAACTGATGCTGGAGTTGGGGCTCGACTTTGGAGATGCTCCACATGTGAAGAGAGAATTAGAGGTTCCTGTCTGGACAATGGAATACATTTTTCATCTTTCTAATCAATAATTCATTAATGTGCACAGTAAAGGAACGTGACTGATCAAACATGTTGCCCCTGACTCGATGACGTAACCGTACAGCTGAACACCTTGGAATTTTTTTTTGTTTTAATTTGACAGTTGGATCCATGAAACAGAAACTTAAAAAAAAAAAGTCTGATTCCATTTCATCAGTTCAGAAAGTTTTGTTCAGTTTGCTAAGTTGTGAGTTAGCAGATGTTAGCCACATGCTGTAAATCTGCTCCTGAGGGAGTTTTTAATCCTTGTGTATGCCCCTAGTCCAGACAGAGTAGTTTACAATGCATAGGTATGCGAGAGGAGGTGGTGCTTTGAGGGCAAATCCAGTCTTGTGGTGTTAAGTGTCTTTAATTCATCCAGTTAAGCAATTTTGCACAAGAGGATTTACTTTAATTTGATTATTGGCACAGCTAAGGTGCTGCGCCGAGGTCTGTGTGTCACCAAGATGCCAATAATCAACAAGCCATCCTAAAAGTCACAGCTGTTGCAGGCTTAAAAGCAGGTGCTGTAAGCCGTTCTTATGTCTCAGTGGCCATCTGCATCGGGTAAAACCACACAGAAACTTTAATACTCTCTGCCAAGTCAGATTTGATCCTAAAAACCATCCAACCCTTCTTTTTTGGAGACCTTCAAAATTAATGAAATTGATAACATTTGATTTCAGGAATGGGAGGAACTCTTAGAGTCATTTCCAGTTTCTCAAATATCTACTCTTGCAGAGATCATCTGTTTGAATGGAACAAAAAAAAAAACCCAAAACAACCTAATTTTCATTGTGACCCCTCCCAGGAACATCATACATGGACCCCAGATCAAGTCAGCCGTCAAAACTGCTCTGACACAAACTCATTCATAGACTTTCTTTCATTCCTCACTGCAGTACTTCTGTATGTCCCGCCAGGTTGTCATGGTGCCACGGCGGTCGTCTCAGCAGCGTGAACGTTTCTTCCTGCTCAACAAGCTTCCGTGACACCTCAAAGTGTAAAATGAGTCACTCCTTTGTGTTTCCCTCAAGAGTTTCCTGGTGCTGCGGGACTCTGTTACGTCTCAACCCAGCTTGCTGTGTGTGTCTGCTGGACGGGAGAATGAAGCAGTTGTTGAGTACAGTATCACAGTCACTGGCACAGGTATGGACCGATTGTGCGGCTGTGTGTGTGTGTGTGTGTGTGTGTGTGTGTGTGTGTGTGTGTGTGTGTGTGTGTGTGTGTGTGTGTGTGTGTGTGTGTGTGTGTGTGTGTGTGTGTGCGTGTGTGTGCGTGGGTGTTTAAGGCAAATCCTCCGGTGCCCATTCATGTTTAAACAGAACTGACACAGTCCGACTCAGCCACTTACACTTAAGTCTTGTTGTAATTTCTGATTAT